>JAQQSK010012712.1:0-11764 GCA_028658325.1 Potorous gilbertii | reverse complement strand
CCTTCACTGTGTTTCTGCGCGGCTTCCACTGCTCCAGAATTTGTCAAGAGTTCTTTTTACAGGAAATCTAAGGGCTGTGGGTTCGGACCTAGCATAGGTGAGTCTTTCTACTCCGCCATCTTGGCTCCGCCCCCCTGAGTATTTTTTTAAAGGAGGTGGTATGTCGAATAAATTTGGGAACCTCTGGGCAGAAATGAGAAAGGACATGGATACATTCACCTTCTCCTACTCTCTGACACTTCTGCAGCAACTCATTGCACCACACTCAAAAAATATAGACTAAAGTGACAGAGAAAGAGGTTAAGTATCTCTGGGAGAGAAATATCCCATCTCAGATCTATCCATAAGAGAAACAAAATTAGTAGCTAAGAGCAAGAGTCATAAAGATACAGCTGATCCACTAACAATTGCTTAGACACCAGTATAAAATGTGGATGCTTTTTGCTTTTTGTGTGTTGGTCTATCCATTTATCAATCAATCAGCATTTATTAAGCACCTAGTATGAGTAAGGCACTGTGGTAGATGCTGGAGATATAAGAATAAAAATGAACAAGTCCCTGCCCTTGAGAAGATTGAAACCCAATGTGGGGAGAGACAACAAAACATCTAGAAGTCATGGCCAAGGAGAAATGCTTTGGTCTAAATCAGAAGGCTTTAATTTGGGAGCTATGAAGTTATTTTTAATTTTTTTATAATTATATTTCAATATAATTGGCTTCCTTTGAGGCCCTATGCTTTTTATTTATATAGCAACATTATTCTGGATAGTGGGACAGTGCCTCCCTTTTGCGTCACTAAAACACATCATTTCAGATTTGGAATTCATATCATTGCATGGAGGGATGGAATTGGCTACATATATATTTGTGCATATTAAGCAACAATGTAAAATGCTTATAAGTATGCACATTATATAGTGCTTTAAGATTTTTTCAAAGTATTTTTTATGTTACCTCATTTGGAAATGGGATTTGAGAATGGGGGTGTCATGTTATTATTCCATCATTTCAGTCGTGTCCAACTCTTCAAGACCCAATTTGGGATTTTCTTGGCAAAGATTCTGGAGAGGCTTGCCATTTTCTTCTCTAGCTGATTTTATAAATGAGAAAACTGAGGGGAATGGTGAAGTGACTTGCCCAGAGTCATGCAACTAGTAAGTGTCTGAGGTCTGATTTGGACTCAGAAAGATGAACCTTTCTGAATCCAGGCAGAGCATCATATTCTAGCTGCTCCTAATGGGATGTCAGTGATTATTTACACACATACATCACTGTAAGCTAAGATTGCTCAAATAGGAATTAACTTTATATCCGGGACTTAGAATTCAGAATTTTCTTGGTAAGGAGGTTCTAGTTTAAAGATCAACTCAATGTAAATTCTCTAACTAGTCAGATCCTCTCTCCAGGCCTCAGTTTTCTCATCTATAAACTATACAATAGGGATACATATCTTTACTTCATCATTCTCTCAGGTCCTAATCAAAACTTTTAAAGATATCATTCCTTTCAGACAGTTTATAACAGCTGTAAAGATCTCTATTACAATTCCTTTATCAGGTGGATTAAGACCAGCTGTTCACTAATTACCCTTAACTACCTTGGTTGATGTCTCAATTATTAATGAATGACCTTCCTATTAGGCCTTACAGATTAATTAGATAAAATTAGGCATACCCTAAAAATTTACTCACCTATAAGCTTTTTATACATTTCTTAATTAAATAATATAATTTACAGCCAGCTCTATCCATTATGAGACATGTTACTCAACCAGGTAAACCTTCTCTCAAAAGGGAAAGTAAAAGTTACAGCTGAATATATACTTGGGCAAATCAATTTTTAATCAGAATATCAAGAGCAGATTGAAACCCTCTATGATGGGAGGGAAAAATAGTCTCTTGTGTCATCATTCCAAACCCCTTTCAGGCCACGGACAAAATGAGGGAGAAAGCTGAACATCACATGATTAATTGATTTTCTTTGAGGACAAGGCATAGACTTTTGATTTCTATGGTGGAGAGAGTTTCTACTGAGGAAGCTCTCTCTCCCAATGCAATCCCTTAGACATACAGTCTCACAGAGTGGTTGTTTGAGAATAATTCATAAACACCCTCATAAAAAAGGTCTTTATTATGCAGGCAAAAGAGAAGGCTATCATAGATTAAGGGAGAACCTTCGGAGGACTAACCTGATGGAAAATCATTCCACAGAACTTGTGTGTATCACTTAGGCCTGGAGAGTTTAGGGAGTATTCAATATGGCCTTATCCAGATTAGAATTCTGAATTTTTTGGCTCAGGCAACATAACCTATGCATCATTTGGGACTAGGTCCATGTTCCTTCCCTAAACTTGGTTCATGAGGATGTCTTCAGCATGTTCCAAGATCTCACTCTAAGTGCTAAACTCTTGACCCAGAGCAAACTAGGAAAAATTCATGTTCCCTCAGAATCACAGAATTTATGGATTGGAAGAAACTTCAGTGACAATCTAATCTAACCCATACATGAAAAGAATTCCCACTATAACAAAACTCAAAAGTGTTCCAACCTCTGCTGGAAGACCTCTCAGACCTCTCTGACATTGGGGAAGCTTTTCCTTGACATCAAGCCAAATTGGCTTGTTTCTAACTTTCATTCATTGATCCTAATTTTGTGCTGTGGGTCCAAATAAAACAACTCTTTACATGACAATCCTTTAAATCAATTGATCAAATAGACTTTATTAAGTTTGTACTATGTGCCAGGAATTGTGCTAAACACTGGGGATACAAAGAATGGCAAAGAAAAAAAAGCAGTGCCTGTTGTCAAGAAGCTGAGTCTAATTGGGTAGACAACATGCAAACAACTATGTACAAATGCAATATGTACAGGATGAACTGAGCATAATCTCAGAGGCAAATCTCAGAACATTAAAGGGATCAAGAAAGGCTTCTGAGAAAGACAGGAGGCAAGAGGAGAATCTGTGAAAGCCTTCGGAGCCAGAAGATGGAGTGTCCTTTTTGGGGAACTGAAAGGAGACTAGTACCACCAGATTATAGATTCTGTTCATTAAAATGGGAAGGAGTCCAGTTATGAAAGGTCTTCGAAGCCAAATATAAGATTCCATCTTTCATCCTAAAGGTGATAAGGAGCCACTGGAGTTTACTGAGTTGGGAGGAGGGAGAAGAGTAACATGGTTGTATCTACATTTTAGGAAGATCAGCTTGACAGTTGAAGTTGAATTGGCATGGGGAGAAAGTGGAGGTAGGGATACCCACCAGTAAACTATAGCAATGAGGTAATGAGGGACTGCACCAGGTTGGTGACAATGTCATGAGAGACACATATGACAGATATTACAAAGCTACAGTCATTATGCTTCCCTGAGTCTCCTTTCATTCAGGCTAATCATACATGATTCTTTCAAACCATTCTTATATATTATGAATCCATCATCCTGGTTGACCCACTCTCATTGAACAATGTGCTTGTTAAACTATGATACCGAGAAATGAACATAGTCCTCCAAATGAAGTCTAAGGGCAGAATATAGTGGGTCTATCACCTGCCTATTCATGGAAGATATTTCCCTTGTAATGTAGTCTAAGTCCATATTTTATTTTTGTAGTCTGATAAAAATCCCCTAGCCTTTTTTAAAAAAATTATTTTCTTTGTTTTCAGTGTTCTACAATCACTTCCACATATCTTAAATTTTCTCCTCCCTCCCCCTCTTCCCCACTACCTCCTCACTCCTTCCATGATACAGCGTGCAATGTTATATAGGTTCTACACATACATTCCTATTAAATAAAATTTTAACCTTGGTCATGTTGCATGGAAGAATTAAAATGAATGGGAGGAACCATAGAACAAAAGAAAATGGTCTGCTTCATTCTGCATTCCAGTTCCACAGGTCTTTCTCTGGATGTGGAAGGCATTTTGCCTCCAGTCCATTGGGAATGTTTTAGGTCTTTGCCTTGCTATGAAAGACTAAGTCTATCAGAAAAATTTCTCGTGCACTGTGACTGTTCCTGTGTGCAAAGTTCTCCCAGTTCTGCTCCTTTCACTCATTATCACTTCATATACGACTTTTCAGAGCTCTCTGGTCTTCCTGTTCAATATTTCTTATACTACAATAGTATTCCATTACATTCATATACCACAACTTTTTCATCCATTCCTGAATTGATGGGCATTCCCTTGAATTTCAGGTTTGGCCACCAAAATGAGAGCTTCTATAAATAACCTTGTAAATATCCTTTTCTATTTTTATGAATTCCTTGGGATACAGTCCTAGAAGTGGTATTGTTGGGTAAAAGGATATGCATAGCTCCATATTGGTCTCCAGAATGGTTGGATCAGCTCTCAGCTCCACCAACAATGAATTAGTATTCCAACTCTTTCATATCTTCTCCAAAAATTAATCATCTTCCTGTTTTGTCATGCTAGCCAATCTGATAGGTGTGATGTGGTAGCACAAAGTTGTTTGGATTTGCATGTCTCTAATCACTAGTGATTTAGAGCATTTTTTCATATGACTATAGACAGCTTTAATTTCTTCCTCTGTGAACTGCCTGATCATATCCTTTGACCATTTATCAAATTGGGGAATAGCTTGTATTCTTGTAAATTTCACTTTGTTCTCCACATATTTTAAAAATGAAGTCTTTATCACAGATACTAGATACAAAAATTCTTTCCCAGTTTTCTGATTCCTTCCTAATCTTGGTTGTGTTGAGTTTGTTTGTGCAAAAACTTTTCAGTTTAATGTAATCAAAATTTTCCACTTTGCACTTCATAATGTTCTCTATCTGTTATTTGGTCAAAACCTTTCTGTTCTTCATAAATCCGACAAATTTAATATTCCTTGCTTCCCGAAATTTTTTTATAGTATCACTCTTTATACCTAGATCATGTATCCATTTAGATTTTATTCTTGTGTACAATGTCAGGCGTTGGCCAATGCCCAGTTTTCATAGCAATTTTTGTCAAAGAGTGAGTTCTTATCACAGATTATGATATTCATTGACTACTGTGTCTTCAGTACCTAATGTATTCCACTGGTATACCCTTTTATCTATTAGCCAGTACCAAGTGTTTTTGATGATTGCTGTTTTATAATACAATTTGAGATCTGGTAGGGCTAGGCCACCTTCTCTGGCATTACTTTTCATTAGTTCTCTTTGTATTCTGGACCTTTTGTTCTTCCAGATGATTTTTGATATTATTTTTTCTAGTTCTAGAAAATAGTCTGGTAGTTTGATTGGTATGGCACTGAATAAGTAAAGTAATGTAGTTAGAATTGTCATTTTTACTATATTGCCTTGGTCTACCCATGAGCAACTGATGTTTTTCCACTTACTTAGGTCTCACTTTATTTGTGTGAAAAGCATTTTGCGATTATGTTTATATAGTCCCTGTATATGTTTTAGCAAGTAAAGTCCCAGGTATTTTATAGTGTCTACCACAGCTTTAAGTGGAATTTCTCTTTCTTGTTTTTGAGCTTTGTTAACAATATATAGAAATGCAGAAGATTTGTGTGGGCTTATTTTGCAACCTGCAACTTTGCAGAAAGTGTTTAGTATATCAAGTAGTTTTTTACTTGATTCTCTGGGATTTTCTAAGTATATCTTTATCTGCAAAGTATATCTGCAAAGGATGATAACTTAGTTTCTTCTTTGCCTATTCTAATTCTTTCAGTTTCTTTCTTTTCTCTTATTGCTAAACTAACATTTCCAATAACATATTGAATAACACCGGTGATAATGAATATTCTCGTTTCACCCAAGATCTTATTAGAAATGCTTCTAACTTATCCCCATTGCATATAATGCTTGGTGATGGTTTTAGGCAGATACTGCTTATTATTTTATGAAAAAGTTGCATTTGCTCCTATGCTCTACAGTGTTTTCAATAGAAATGGATGTTGCATTTGTCAAAAGCTTTTCCTGTTATCTGTTGAGATAATCATGTGGTTTCTGTTAGTTTTTATTGTTGATATAATCAATAACACTAATAGTTTTCCTTATATTGAGTCAACCCTGAATTCCTGGAATAAATGTTGCCTGATCATAATATATTATTCTCGTGATAACTTGCTCTATTCTTTTTGCTAATATCTTATTTAAAATTTTTGCATCTATATTCATTAGAGAAATCAGTCTATAATTTTCTTCCTCTGTTTAGGTTCTTCCTCTTTTAGGTATCAAAATCATATTTTTATCATAAAAATAATTTAGAAGGATTCCTTCTTCTCTGGTTTTCCTAAATATTCTGTACAGTACTGGAATTAACTGTTCTTTAAATGCTAACAGAATTCACTTCCAAATTCATCTGGTCCACGGGATTTTTTTTCTAGGGAGTTCATTGATGTCTTGTTTAATTTATTTTTTCTGAGATGGGGTTATTTAAGTATTCAACTTCTTCTTCAGTTGATTTGGGCAATTTATGTTTTTTAAAATAATCATCCCAATAGGAAGACTTCAGAAAGGCCTGGAAAGACTTATATGAATGGATATTGAGCAAAAGGAGCAGAACCAGGGGAACTTTGTACATAGAAACAACCACAGTATGAGAGGAATTTTTCTGGTAGACTTAATACTTCATTGCAATGCAAGGACTTAAAAAATTCCCAGTGGTCTCTTAGTCTCTTAAGCAAAATACCTTCCAGATCAAGAGAAAGAACTATGGAATTTGATCACAGAATGTATGAGATAATTTTCTAGTGTATTACATTTTGGTTTGTTTTATAATTATTCACATTCATTTTCATTCTTCTGTGCAATATGACTAAGGTGAAAATGTATTTAATAGGAATGTATTTGTAGAACCTATATAAACTTAAATGCCATCTCAGGGAAGGAGAGGGGAGGTAGTGGGGAAAGAGGGGGAGGGAGGGGAAAAATCTAAGTTATATGGAAGTGATTATAGAACCCTAAAAACAAATAAAATAATAAAAAATAAAATAATCATCCATCTCATTTAGATTGTCGAATTCATGGGCACACAGTAGGGCAAAGTAATTTCGAATTATTGTTTTAATTTCATCCTCACTAGAGGTGAGTTCACCCTTTTCTATTTTTGATATTGGCAACTTGGTTTTCTTCTTTCTCTTTTTAATCAAATTGACGAAAGATTTATCAATTATATTGGCTTTTTCATAAAATCAATTCTTAGTTTTATTTATTAGGTCAATAGTTTTCTTAACTTCAATTTTGTTAATCTCTCCTTTGGTTTTCAGTATTTCTAAATTTGGTATTTACTGGGGATTTTCAGCTTGTTCTTTTTCTAGTTTTTCCAACTGCATGCCCACTTCATTGATCTCCTCTTTATTTTATTCATGTAGGCATTCAAACATATAAAACTCCTAATAACTGCTTTTGCAGTATTCCATAGTATTTGGTAGGTTGTCTCATTATTGTCATTCTCTTGGATGAAATTGTTGATTATTTCTATTATTTGTTTAACCCACTCATTCTTTAGGATTAGATTTTTGTAGTTTCCAATTAATTTTTGATTTATTTTTCCATGGCCTTTGACTACATTTAATTTTTATTGCATTATGATCTGAGAAGGATGCTTTGACTATCTCTGCCTTTCTGTACTAGATTGTGAGGTTTCTATGCCTTAATACACAGTCAATTTTTGCATATGTGCCATACACCCCTTAGAGCAAAATATATTCCATTCTATTGCAATTTAATTTTCTCCAGATATCTACCATGTCTACCTTATTCAGAGTTTTATTCATCACCTTCTTTCTTGTTTATTTTGAGGTTAAATTTTTCAAGTTCAGAGAGGGGAAGGTTGAGGTCCCCCACTGATATCATTTTCCTGTCTATTTCTTCCTGTAAATCCCTTAACTTCTCCTCTAAGAATTTGTATGCTCTACCACTTGGAACATATATGTTTAATAATAAAATTGCTTTGTTGTCTATGGAGACTTTTAGCTGGATATAGTTTCCTTCTTTATCTCTTTTGATTAGATCTATTTCTGCTTTTGCTTTGTCTGAGATTAGGATTGCTACCTTTGCTTTTTTTACATCCTATGAAACCCAATATATTCTGCTCCAACATTTTATCTTTACGCTTTGTGTATCCCCTTGTTTCAAATGAATTTCTTGTAAACAACATATTGTTGGATTATGATTTTTAATCCATTCTGCTTTCTCTCTCTGTTTTATGGGAGAGTTCATCCCTTTCACCTTCCCAGGTATGATTACTATCTGTGTCTTTCCCTCCATCCTCTTTCCCTCAGTTTGTGCTTTTAGTTCTCCCTCCTCTCTTCTTCTCCACAATAAAGTTTAAATTTTCACCACCCCCTCCCTCAACCTTCCCTTCCTTCTTTCAGTTCCCTTTCCTTTTACTCTCCTTTACCCTTATTACTTCTTCCCTCCCTTTTAGCCTCCCCTCCCTTTTTTTTCCTCCTTCCCCTTCTACTGCTTATAGAACTAGTTAGATTTCTATACTTAACTGAAGTTGTTCTTCTCTCCTTGAACTAAATCAGATGAGAGTAAATCTCAAATAACTCTGACCTCCTTCCTCTCATTTTCTCTGCTGAAATATATTTTTATTCCTTTTCTTGTGATGTAATTTATGATTATCTGCCTCCTCCTTTTCATATCTCCTGTTACAATCCCTTTGTACCCTTAAATCACATTTTTTATCATCACATCATTTATTTTATACCCACATCCTCTATCTATGTATATCCCTTTTAGATTTCATAAGAAATATACAATTCTCAAGATTAACAAGTATCATCTTCCCTTATAGGGATGTAAACCGTTTGCCCATATTCTGTAACAGGTTTTTTTTTTTCACTTGTTTGCCTTTTTATCAAAAAGATCTGGAAATCCCTCATTTCATTTCATCATCTCCTTTCCTGAACTATTATGCTGAGTTTTACTGGGTAATTGGTTGTAGTCCTAGCTCCTTTACCTTACTGAATATCATATTCCAATTCTTTCAGTCTTTTAATGTAGAAGTTGCAAGGTCCTCTGTGATTCTGACTATAGCTCCTCAATATTTGAATGGTTTCTTTTTGGCTTCCTGTAGTATTTTCTCCTTCACTTGATAATTCTGGAGTTTGACAACAAAATTTCTTAGTGTTTTAGCTTAGGATCTCCTTCAAGAGATGAATGGTAGATTCTTTTGATGACTATTTTGCCCTCTGGATCTAGGATTTCTGGGCAGTTTTACTTCATGATTTCTTGCAAGCTATTTTCCAGGCCTTTTTTTCCATCGTGGCTTTCTGGTGGGTCAATAATTCTTAGATTTTCTCTCCTGGATCTATTTTCCAGGTCAGTTGTTTTTCCAATTAGATATTTTCCATTTTATTCTATCTTTTCATTCTTTACATTTTGTTTGACCAATTCTTGATGTCTCATAGAGTCATTAGCATCTATTTTCTCAATTCTAATTTTTATCAAATTGTTTTCTTCAGTTAACTTTTGCATCTCCTTTTCCATCTGTCTAATTATTCCTTTTAAGGAATTATTTTCTCCAGTTTATTTTTGTACTTCCTTTTCCATTTGTCCAATTTTACTAGTTCCATTTTTCCAAGTTAGGTTTTTCCATTTGTCCATGTTTCCTTTTTAAGGTGCTGTTCTCATCTGTGAATTCTTTTTTCCTGCTTTAAAAATCATTGACCAGTTTTTCTTCTATTTTTCTAATTTGACTTTTACAATCCCTCTTCAGCTTTTCCAAGAGTGCTCTTTGTGCTTGTGATGAGTTCATAGTCCTATACATGCTGCTGCAGGGACACGCTGTGCTGTGAACTCTGTGCTTCTCCACCCCAGTGGAACAGAACCTTCTCCCTGACTTTTCAGTTTGTCCTGGCCTGTGAACCTGCCACAGTTTGTCTCCTTTTGGATTCTGCCCCTCCAAAATTTGGTTACATTCTCTTTTTAGAGGTATTTGAAGGAGTTTGTCTAAGAGTGTAGGTGAGTAGCTGCTCTCACCAATCACTGGCATTGCTATATGTTGCTAACAAATTCCAACAGCAAGAAATAGAAAGAAAAAGTCATTTTAAATTACTGTAGACATAAAGTATTTGAAAGTCTGACTGCCAAAACAAACCCAGTAACTATATGAATACCATTACAAAACACTTTTCACAAAAAGAAATTCAGATCTAAATAATTAGGAAAAAACCAGTAGTTCATGGGTAGGCCAAGTTAATGAAATAAAAAATTTTAATTCTACCAAAATTAATTTATATTTTAGTGCCATACCAAAGTATCAAAAAATTTTCTTATAGTGTTAGAAAAACTAATAATAAAATTCATTTGGAAGAACAAAAGGTTCAGAATATTGAAATTGATTAAGGAAAAGAAATGCATCTGGTCTAGGCTTAGACAGTATCTATAAAGCAGCAATCACCAAAAGTACTTGGTGCTGGCTAAGAAGTAAAGTTCCATATCAGGGGAATAGGTTAGGTTTACAAGACAAAGTGGATGATGATTATAATGATCCAGTATTTAATAAACCCAAAGACCCAACTTCTAGCACGAGAACTTAGTATTTGACAAAACCCTCTAGGAAAAAGGACAATACTATGGCAGAAACTGGGCAAAGACCAACATCTTACACCGTATATCCAAACACAATCAAAATGGCAACACAATTTAGATATAAAGGCTGATATTCTAAGCAGACTGAGAGAGAAAGGAGTAGTTTACCTGTCAGATTCATAAAGAAGAGAATTTTTGACCAAATAATGATAGAGAACACGATGAAATGCAAAGCAAGCAACCAAAAAGAAACAATTCATAAACTGTGGATCCATACAGGATAACACAGGATTTAGCAGCATCTACAAGAATTGGAAGGCTTGGAATATGCTATTCCACAGGGGAAAAGAGGTAGAATGACAACCAAAAATCACCTGCCCAACAGAACCAAGTATAATCTTTCAGGGGAAAAAATGGACATTCAATGAAAATAAAGGACTTTCAAGATTTCCTGATGAAAAGACAAGAGCTGAATAAAAACGTTGACTTTCAAATACAAGACTCAAGAGAAGCATAAAAAGGTAAACAAGAAAGAAATCACAAGGGATTCAATAAAATTGAGCTATTTATATTGCTACATGGGAAGATGATATTTGTAATTCATAAGACTTTTCAGCTTATTGGGGTAGTTAAAAGGAATATGAACTAAACAAAAAGAGATGTGAGTTAAATGTGATGGTATAGTTATGTAAAAAAAAATAAAAGGATGAGAAAGAAAAATGCCCTAATGGAATAAATGGTGTGACACAAAAGAAGCCTGAAAGAGATTTTGTAGTGGAGCGGTAAAGAGAAGAAGCCGGGAGGAAAGCTAATGAAACTTACTCTCATTGGAATTGGCTCAAAGAGGAAATAATATGCACATTTGTTTTGATGTAGAAATCTATTTTACCATACAGGAAAGTAGGAAGGGAAGGTGATAAGAGAAGGGGTGATGGTGGAATGGATAGAAAGAAGAATTGTTTTAGGGGTAGTAAAGTCAGAAGCAAAAGAGTTTTGCAAAAGGATAATACAGGGAGGGAGAGGGAGAGAGACAGAGAGAAAGAGACATAGAGAGGCAGAAAGACAGAGAGAAGGATTAAGGGGGGAAATAGGATGGAGTGAAATTGGTAATAATTGCTGTAAAAAATTACATTGAGGGGGCGGAGCCAAGATGGCAGAGTAGAAAGACTCACATTTGCTAGCTCCAAACCCACAGCCCATAGATTTCCTGTAAAAAGAACTCCTGACAAATTCTGGAACAGTGGAAGCCACACAGCAACACAGTGAAGGAG
>JAQQSK010012711.1:0-11764 GCA_028658325.1 Potorous gilbertii | reverse complement strand
TAAATGCTTGTTGATCAATTCATTGTCTTTGAGGAACATAGCAGAGTCTTTCATTGAAATCTGGTGCTCAAACAGGATTCTGTAGTGTAAGGGAAACAGAAAAGATTCTTCCCAGAGGCTTGCATGACCACCACATGACCTGACATAAGGAATGGAACTTAAAGTTGATAATTGTAACCAGGATTGCCAAAAAACCCAACACATAAATATTGGAAGAACTAATGAACCATGTAGCCAGGGTGAAAAGACAGTTATCTTAAGAATCACAAAATTCCTTAAAGGAAGATGTGTATGTTCTCAAGGATCTGGCCAGTCCTTCAGCACACACACCAAAATAGACATCTAGAACTTTGACCAAGTTCCTCCTTTGTTCTACTGTCGTTTTCCCTAGAGCTACATGTAAAAGAGGATTGAGTGGGAGAAGGATCTTTGGAGGTCTTTTGCTTCAGAAGTGGGCGTCTGCTTCTGTAGGTTCTCCCAGACAGAGTCCTATAGCTCCTCCCACGAAGCCTCCCCAGTCCTGTCAGGTGCTGAAAGTTCACCTGAGTGGTGATATATTCCCTTTTTAAAAATTCATTTATTTATTATTGGTTTTCAACATTCCTTTCCACAAGAGTTTGAGTTCCAAATTTTCTCCCCATCTCTCCCCTCCCCAACCCCAAGACACTGGGCATTGTGATTGCCCCTTCTCCAGTCTGCTCTGCTTTTTACCACACCCCTTCTTCCCCTATTCCCATCTTCTCTCTTTTCTTGTAGGACAAGATAGATTTCTGTAACCCATTTCCTCTATTTCTTATTACCCGGTTGCATGCAAAAACAATTCTCAACATTCGTTCCTAAAACACTGAGGTCCACCTTGTCTCCCATCCTCCCTACCCACCCATCCTCCCTGAGAAGGCAAGCACCTCAATATAGTTTAAATATGTATAATTATTCAAAAGACTTCCATAAAAGTCATGTTGTGAAACACTAAATATAAGTCCCTTCCTTCTATCTTGTCCCCCATTTTTCTAATCTCTCTTTCGACCTTGTCCCGCCAAAATAGTGTTCACTTCTAATTACTCTCTCCTCCCACTTGCCATTACCTCTATAATTCCCTCCAGACCTGACTTGTCCCCTTTTCCCCTACTTTTCTGTACTGTAAGATAAATTTTCGTATCAAATTAATTGTACATATTGTTTCCTGCTTAAGCCAAATGTGATGAGAGTATGCTTCACTTTTCCCCTCTCATCTCCCCCCATTTTCCATTCCATTGAACAAGCTTTTTCTTGCCTGTTTGATGAGAAATAATTTGCCCCATTCCATTTCTCCTTTTCTCCTTCCAATATATTCTTCTCTCATCCCTTAGTTATATTTTTAGACATCATCCCTTCCAATTTAACTCACCTTGTGCCCTCTGTCTGTGTATATAATCCCTTCAACTATCCAAATACTGAGAAAAGTATCAAGAGTTACAAATATTATCTTTCCATGTAGGAATGTAAAGAGTTCATGTCTAGTAAGTTCCTTTCCTGTTTAATTTCTCATGCGTCTATAGATTCTTATGTTTGAAAGTCAAATTTTCTTTTCAGTTCTGGTCTTTTCAACAAAAATGTTTGAAAGTCCTCCATTTCATTGACTGACCAATTTTCCCCTTGACATATTATACTCAGTTTTACTGGGTAGGTGATTCTTGGTTTTAATCCCAGTTCCTTTGACTTCTGGAATATCCTACTCCAAGTCCTTTGATCCCTTAATGTAGAAGATGCTAGATCTTGTGTTATTCTGATTGTATTTCCACAATACTCTAAATGTTTCTTTTTGGATACTTGTAATATTTTGTCCTTGACATGAAACTCTGGAATTTGGCTACAACATCCCTAGGAATTTTTCTTTTGGGATCTCTTTCAGGAGGTAATGGGTGGATTGTTTCAATATTTATTTTGCCCTCTAGTTCTAGAATATCAGGGCAGTTTTCCTTGATAATTTCATAAGAGATGAGATCTAGGCTCTTTTTTTCATCATGGTTTTCAGGTAGCCCCATGATTTTTAAATTGTCTCTCCTGGATGTATTTTCCAGGTCAGTTGTTTTTCCAATGAGATATTTCGCTAATATGTGACATTTTTTCACTCTTTACGTTTTGTTTTGTAATTTCATCATTTCTCATAAAGCCGTTACCTTCATTCTGCTCCATTCTAATTTTTAAAAACTATTTTCTTTAGTGAGCTTCGGAACCTCCTTTTCCATTTGCCTACTTCTGCTTTTTAAAACATTCTTCTCCTCACTGACGTCTTTGATCTCTTTTGCTATTTGAGTTAATCTATCTTCAAGGGTATTACTTTCTTCAGCATTTTTTGGGTCTCCTTTAGCAAGCTGTTGATTTGCTTTTCCTGATTTTCTTGCATTGCTCTCATTTCTCTTCCCAATTTTTCCTCCACCTCTCTTACTAGATTTTCCAAATCCTTTTTGAACTCTTAGACCATAGCATATTTATTTTTGGAGATTTTGGATGTAGAAGTATTAACTTTCGTGTCTTCCTCTAATGGCATACTTTGTTGTTACTCATCTGAATGCATGGAATAAAATAACGTTCACCAAGAAAGTAACCATCTATATCCTTATTTTTCCACTTTTTTGGACAGTTTCCCAGCCAGTTGCTTGACTTTTAAGTTCTTTGTCAAGTGGAGGTTATACTCTAGGGACCTGTAAGTTCTCAGTCCCTCTAAGATGGCACAATCAAGGGAAAAGAGTTTACTCCTCTCCTGGCCTATGCACTGGTCTGGGAGCAACCACAAGTTTTCCTGCTCAGAATCTTCAAGTAGGGTTCCCTCTCCACACTCGCCTCCAGCTCCACTATGCCAGTGCTCTTCCTCATCCCAGGTCCACCACTCAGCACTGAGACCCAGATCAGCTGCTCAATTCCCCCCAGGGTCTTTAGCCAGAGGGATACAAAAATGGACGTTGCTGCCGCAGTGGCTGCCACCACCGGAACTAGGCCTGGATGTTGTTCCCTTCTCACCTAGATGAAATAACATTCTCACTGACATTTGAAGCTACCTTTAGAGTCTGTATGTTGAGAAATTTGGGAACCACAGCTTCTGCCCATGATTTCACACCCTTAAGTCTGCTCCAGGGCTGTCTGAGCCACACCACGTGGCCAAGAGTGGACTGCATTCCACTCTGAGTTCAGTGAGATAGACCTTTCTGGTTGGCCTTCCAGGTTGTCTTAGGCTGAAAATCTCTTTCACTCTGTGGTTTTGTGGATTCTGCTCCTCTAGAATTTGTTTAGCGTCATTTTTGCAAATATTGTATGGGCTATGGGAATACAGCTAGAGAAGGTTAGCCCTTCTACTGTGATATCTTGTCTCCACTTCCGGATGATATATTTCGTCTCTTTTTCTACTCTGTCTTAACTATTATCTATTATACACACACACACACACACACACACACACACACACACACACACACGCACACTTGCTAGATTTCACTATTTGTAGTATGCTGAATAAAGTTAATTGTGTAGTAAGCTTCTTTGAGTGCATGCCATTGTACCTTAAGATTTGAACACAAAGTGAAAGTACTGAACAGTTCATAATCCCTTTAGATTAAAGTAGTTAACTTAAAAGTTTGGGACAAGGAAAAATACTGTCATCACTTAATGACACCAAAAAGTCATCATTGTGTGGTTACTCTGACGTTGCTATATTGAGTCCAACTTCTAATATTACACTCAGAGTAATTCCAGAGTCTACTTCTATTGGATTTTAATCTGTGGGACAGTATACTCCTGCTTAAGGGGGAAATACTGGAGCTAAATGAAGTCCTGAGGAAGTGAGTAATGAAATCTTTCAGTGCACATAGCAATTCAGACCAAATTATCAATATTAAAATTACCTATGAAACTCTTCATTATAGGAAAGGTCATCTAATGTAGGATAAGAATTTGTAGCATTGGAGACATCGATGTAGTATCAGCTTTCCATTTGTCTGTTAATCAGATAAGATATTCCCATGACCCAATCACAAGAACATATTCAGAGAAAATACGTTAGGCAAATGTGGGTGATCTTAGTTTTGAAGGAAATTTGTGAAAGAAGTATCAAAAGTTTGACTGAGATTTGACCATTATGAAATCAGGGAGCAGGCAAATACGTTTCCATGTGTGCAGGGCTTTCAAAAACAAAAAAAGAATAATCCCGGGAGTATTTATAGTCAGAGAGTAAGTGAAGCTACAGATGTAGTCACTGTACTCCATATTAGGGCATGGATTTCGTTCCAACTTCTCTACTTCCACATCCTGAACAGTGTTCATCATCTGTATCACACCATTTTATTCCATCTGAACAACCCCTGCTCCTTTTCTCTTTCTACTTCACCACCTCACTCTCTCCCTTTTCAGGGTCTTCCAAGCCCATATGGTGTATATCTATTGTATCAGTTCCCTCTCTGCCCAGTCATTCCTTTAAGAGCTTCAGAGAGTTCATGAGATCAAAGGAGCCTCAATCTAGAGCAGGGAGAGACCCCAGAGGCATCTAGTTCTGTTCCCCTTATGTTACAGAAGGGGAAACTGAGTAGCACAGAGGTCAACTGACTTATCTGAGAGTGCACAGGTAGTACTTGTCTGAGGCAAGATTTC
Organism: Potorous gilbertii; assembly: GCA_028658325.1. Taxonomy (NCBI): domain Eukaryota; kingdom Metazoa; phylum Chordata; class Mammalia; order Diprotodontia; family Potoroidae; genus Potorous; species Potorous gilbertii. The sequence goes on along the minus strand of JAQQSK010012711.1, from coordinate 7,144 downwards.
AACCTGGGTCATCCTGTCTTGATATTCAATATTGTATTCACTAGATCCTAGCAGCTTCTACTTTTTCATCGTACTGAGCTACTGTTATTTCTCTAGAAGTTATAAGACTAGAGGTATAAGGAAGGGTTTGGTTTTTTTATGTAAAATGAAAAATAACTTCCCCTAAATGGAAAGGTCCCTCTACTAAGCACTAAGTTGATTCTTATTGGCCTGAATGAAATTCTTTGAATTACTGTCCACATAATACTCTATCCTAAAGGTGTCACTTCCTTTACCCCAGCATTACCTCTTGCTGATATGAAAGGTTGGAATAGAAATCATTTCAGCACCAAGGATGATATAAATCTATACATATCCTGTTAAGGAAACAGGTGATTTCCATAATAGTCAATTGTGCATCAGAGGGGGCACTTGGTGACATAATACCAACTCCACCCTGTGATTCTCAGGAAAACATTCTGTTTAGCAGACTCTGATGGGAATGCATCATCCCCTTCTCATCTACCTCCACATCTCTGAGGGTTACCATAGGCATCAGTGTATCGAGAATTATCATCAAAGAGCAAAACAACAGACTGAATATAAAAGTTGGATCCAGGGTGATCACTTGCCCGAAAGGCTCCTTATTTCTATAGTTAATGTGCTAAGGAAAGAGCATAATGGAACACATGAGCCCAATTATCCTTTGCTATCAAGAGACCAGTCTCAAAACACCACAGAGCTGTTGCCATGCTTAGCAAAGAGTGATGTGAATTTCAACACAATTTTGTTCTTTCCATTCCAAGGTCTGGAAGGAGACAGAAGACAAAAGGAATTCTTCAGGAAATTTGTCTATATGGAAGAGTTGAGACAATTAGCAATGACTTCTTTGTCTAAAAACATTCAAGAGCAGACGATGGCCAAAGAAAATCTGAGTAATCAGTTTCTGGTTCATTGGATGTTAATTCAGTTCATGTTTGAAAAATCCAGTTTGTCGAGCCTTTAAAGCCTGTCCAGCACATGGCTAGTCTCTGTGAGGAGGGAAAGGTAAAGTATGATACAAAAGAAGGGTGAGGATTAAGCAAACAGCACTCCCTGGAAAGTGTGGTCTTAATTTGGCTCCCAGAACTAAATGATCTTTCTTCTTGGCTCTTCTTCCCATTTCCTCTCACCTTGGAGTCACTAAAATAAAAACTGATTTTTAGTAACAACACTCCTTACCTTGACACAGAAAGAGAAAGAACAGAATGGCAACGGGGCCATTTTGTAGGAGAATGGAAGGAACTTGGATTTGGACTCAAAGAGAACTGGGTTCAAATCCTGCCTCTGCCACCGATGACCTGTGTAATCCTGAGCAAGTCATTTAAGGCCTCTGAGCTTTAGTTCCCAGATCATTCAAATGAGAAGGTTTCATTACATCGCATCTGAGATCCGTTTCAGCACCCAATCTCTATTGCAGTGTGTGACTTCAAGCAAATAATTTCTCTCTGGGCCTCAGTTTCCTCTTCTACAAATTGAGTAAGTTACATAGATAGCCTCTGATATCCCTTGTAGTTGCTGATGTAAAATCTCATGCATGACCTTGGACAAATCACCTCTCTAACATCAGGGTATTGGAGTAGATATTGACACATTGGAAGTCCTATAGGAAAGACTGGGAACAGAGAGAACTAAGGCCATGGATATACACCATACATTTGAGAATGCTGGCAGTGCCTGAAAGGAGAAACATGTCACATATGGAGGCCAGGCACGGTCACATACAGGAGAGGACAGGCTGTAACAAACAAAATGAGGAAAGATACACAGTATTTGAGTGTGCATGGACAGAGGAGAGACAAGGTAACCCCAGACTCGGATAAATGGGCAGAGCAGGCAAAATTCTCCCTTCTCGGCACTGGAGGTCTCAAGCCAAGCCCTGATGCTGAAGCTGAAACACTGGAACAAATCACTCTGCACATAAAAACTCTTTTCTTTCCCCTTCCCACCTCTGCATTGATAATCTGTAGATTCTTCACCTGATTTAAAAAAAAATCCTTGATATTTCCTGTTCCTTACATCATAGTATCCCATGTAACCCTCACTCTCTTCCTCCATGAGAAGCGTGCGATGTGACAAGTGGCATCTTTTGCTTTAAGAAGGACAAACAGCAAACACTACAATGAAGTATGTAGAGCAAAAGATACTTGTGGCAGAAGATAGTAGCTTTGGGAACATTCCTGTTACGGGACATTCAAAGGAGAAGACACTTATGGAAAGAGCCACTCTGGGAACATTCCTGTTCCTCTAGGATTGTTGTCTGAGCAAGTACACCTACCCTCAGGACACTCAGAGGGAAAAGTATTTGTGGCAGGAGACCCTTTCTCTGGGAGCATTCTAGTGTAAAAAGAAAATGGGAAGCTATTCTATGCAAAGAAACCAACCTCTAAGAGAAACAGAGGTCAGGTCTATAGCCTGTCCAGTGCAGTCTCAGATCCCATCTTTGTGTCTCTTAAAAAGGTTGGGTTTTTTGTTCAAAAAGGCTTTACATTCTCTTTCTTACACCAGTTACTACAGACTTGCTCCCTGTGGAAACACATATACCCTCAGAACACTCAGAAGAAAAGATGCCTGTGGCAGGAGACACTCTTTGAGAATATTTCTGTTGCTACAGGCTTTCTCTGCAGAAACACGATGAAGGAAAGAATTGATATTTAATGAAATAGAGGACTTCGAAGCTGATGAAGAGGCCAGACCTGACGAGAAAATGTGACTTTCAAATACAAGATGCAAAAGAAACATTAAAAAGTAAGTATCAAAGAGCAATCATAAGCGACTCAATAAGGTTCAGCTGTATACCTTTCTATAAGTGAGGATGATATGCATATCTCTTAAGATTGTTATCATGTTTTGATAGGTAGAAAGATTCTAGATACCTAGAAAGAGGAGTTGGGCTTGAGCTAATTAGGTGGGGATGATGTAAAACGTATGAATAGGTGAGAAAGACGGATGCGCTGGAAAAAAAAGGTGGCATTGGGGAAAGAATAGGGGAAAATCTCTCACCTAAAATTGATGTGTCCAGAAGAGCTTTGGAGTGAAAAATGGTCAGGGGCAATTGTTTCAAAAAGAGAAAATATACGTTTACTCATTTGGTCAAAACATCTCTCTTAGCCTTTAGGTAAGTAGGAGAAGGGGTAACAGAAAGAAAAAAGTAATAAAAGGGTGTTCAAGTAAAAGGAGGCAGTGGTCATATGCAAAATAGACATTATGGGAGGGATAGGATCAAAAAAGAGAGAAAAGGAAACACAGGAGAAAATAGGATACAGAGAAATGCATAGAAAGTCATCATAAGCGTGGGAATGAGATAAAGTCACTCATAAGACGGACATGGGTAGCATAATATATTAGAAACACAGCAGAGAATCTAAAAAACTTAGGTACAAAAGACTTCTGGAGAAAACTGAATGGAAATAGAAAGAAGTACAGACAGATCTTGCTTTATGGAAACTCACATTTTACAAATTAGACTTTGATTAAGGAATTTCATAAGGAATCTACATCCCCAAAAAGACCATCATGTGAACTTTACCATATGATTATGGTACCTCTTTCTGTTCCTGTATACAACCCTGAAAAACTTTTTAAAAAATCCTGAAAGTGAAAACAGACGGACAGACCTGCAGAGAGACAGGCATGCCACTACCACTGCGAGATAAGGGCTTGACTTGAGATCTCCAGGGCTGAGAAAAGAGGCCTTGGTTTCAGGCGCCTACCCATCAGAGTGTTTGGTACCTGCTTTTTGGTGTTTCATCCATTCATGTTGGAGTACCATGAGCCTGTCCTCTCCTGAATGTTACTGCGTCCTGATACCATGTGGCAGCCTACTGGAGTGTTCTTCCTTTCATTTCCAGTCATGCCTTCATGCGGCTTGTACCACGAGCTTTCTCCTGCTCCTGGTTCTCTGTGCTGAGCCGCCATGTGTCTTTCAACTATGTGCCAGCACGACTCTTATGGGGGTGCAGAGTTTTCCCACTTCGCTCCTGCTCTTTTCCAAATCCACAGGTAAATTCACATTATGTAAAGGATCTGCAGAATAGCCCCCTTACATTGTTTTAAATTTACTTAGTATTTTATTTTCCCAATTATAACTAAAAACATATTTATTTTTGTTTCTTTTTAATTTTAAAGTTCCAAATATTTTAGAAATGAGGCCTTAATCAGGAACACTGGCTGTAAAAGTTGTTTTAGAACTTACTGCTTTCCTTCTAATCTTGGTTGCTTTGGTTTTCTTTCTGAAATGCAATCCTACATGGGTTGTACACATACATTCTTAATAAACACATTTTCACCTGCGTCATGTTGCATAGAAGAATTAGCGTGAATGAGGGAAGCCATGAGAAAAAACAAAATGAAACACAACACAAGAGAAAACAGTGTCCTTCATTCTGTGTTCTGACTGCATAGTTCTTTCTGTGGATGTGAATGGCATTTTGCTTCAAGAGTCCTTTGGAAATGTATCAGGTGCTTTCATTTCTGTGAATGATTAAGTCTGTCAGAAAGAGTCCTCACAAACTATGACTGTTACTGTTGTATAACATTTTTCTGGTTCTGCTCATTTCACTCAGCATGAGTTCATATGAGACTTTCCAGGTTTTTCTGAAGTTGGACTGTTCATCATTTCTAATAAAACACTAATATTCCAATACATTCATATACCATAACTTGTTCACCCATTCCCCAGTTGATGGGATCTATTTCCACAAAAAGTGCTGCTATCAATATTTTTCTACATGCTGGTCGTTTTCCCATTTTTATGATCTCTTTGGGATACAGGCCTATCTGCTGGGTCAAAAGGTATGTACATTTTTATAGCCCTTTGGGCATAGTTCCAAATTGCTCTCCAGAACGGTTGAATCAGCTCACAGCTACACTAATAATGAATTAATTTTTTTCTAGATCTATAAAATAATTTTTGGTAGCTTGATTGATATGGCACTGAATATGTAAATTAATTTAGGTGGAATTGTCATTTCTATTGCATTAACTCGGCCTATCCATGACTAGCTTATGTTTTTTCCAGATTTTGAGATATGACGTCATTTGTGTAAAAAGTATTTTGTAATTGTTTTCATATAGTCCTTGGATTTGTTTTGGCATTTAGACACCCAAATATTTTATAGTGTCTACGGTAGCTTTAAATGACATTTCTCTTTCTACCTCTTGCTGTTGGACTTTGTTCGTAATCTAGAAATGCAGATGGTTTACGTGGGCTTATTTTTCCTCTTGTAACTTTGCCAAAGTTGTTTAGTTTTTCAAATAGGTTTTTTCCTGATTCTCTAGGATCCTTTAAGGATATCATCATACCGTCTGCAAAAAATGATAACTTAACTAACATTTCTAGGAACTTATTGAGAAATAGCGGTGATGATGTACATCTATATTTCAGTGCCTATCTTCTTAGAAATGCGTCTAACTTGCCCCCATTACATATAATGCTTGCAGACGGTTCTAGTTAGACACGACTTATTATGTTAAGGAAGGTTTCATTTATTTGTATGCTCTCCAGTGTTGTCAATAGGAGTGGGTTTCGTATTTTGTTAAAAGCTTTTTCTGCATCTGTTGAGATAATCATATGGTTTCTATTAGCTATCTTGTTGAAATGATCAATTATGTGGATAGTTTTCCTAATATAGAACTACCCCTGTATTCCTGGTATAAACGCTACCTGATCATAATGTGTGGTTCTTGTCATGTTATTGTAATCTTTTTGCCAATATCTTATTTATATTTTTCGCATCTATATTCATTAGGGACATTGGTATGTAGTTTTGTTTCTCTGTTTTGACTCTTCTCTGTTTGTGTACCAGAACCATACTTGTATCATAAAAAAATTATTTGGTAGGACTCCTTAGCCAATTTTCCCAAATACTCTACACAGTATTTAAGTTAACTGTTCTTTAAATATCTGATATGATTCACTTGTAATTCTGTCTGGCCCTGGAGATGTTTTCCTAGGGAGTTAATTGATGGCTTGTTCAATTTCTTTTTCTGAGATGGAGTTATTTAAGTATTGTACTGTCTCTTCTGTTAATCTTTGCAATTTATATATTTAAAATATTTATTCATTTCATTTAGATTGTCAACGTTATGGGCATACAGTTGGGCAATGTAATTTTTAATTATTGCTTTAATTTCCTCTTTAGAGGTGAGTTAATCCTTTTCATTTTTGACATCGGTTTTCTTTTTTCCTTTTTTTTTAATCAAATGGGCCAAAGGTTCATCAATTTTATTGTCTTTCCATAAAAGTTCTTAGTTCTTGTTCAATCGTTTCCTTAATTTCAATTTTATCAATTTTTCCCTTGTTTTTAAAGATTTCTAATTTGGTAGTTACTTGGGGATTTTCAATTTGTTCTTTGTCTAGTTTTTTCAGTTTCATTCCCAATTTATTGATCTTCTTTTTCTTTATTTTATTCATGTAAGCATGAAATGATATACAACTTCCCCTAAGAACTGCTTTCGCAGCATCCCTTCAGCTTTGGTAGGTGATCTCATTATTGTTATTCTCTTGAATGAAGTTATTGATTGCTTCTGTGATTTGTAGTTTTATCCACTCATTTCATAGGAGTAGATTACAAGATGGAATGTGGAAACTGAGAGCCAGAAGGGTTATAATAACATAAGATATGGAATGTCATTGTGGTGAAGAATCCGGGATCCTAGGAAATGGTAACTCAGAGCTAGGAAAGACCCAAGAACACAGAATGTGGAAAGACACAGCCAGGAAAGGCATCAGAACATAAGACAGGGAAAGTCAGAGCTGTGATCAAAAGTGGATCATAGAATGCATAAAGTCAGAGGTTGGAGGGACCAAAGAACACAAAACATGGGAAGTAAGACTGAAGAGAGACCTCAAATCATGGACCATGAACTTGTCAGACAAGTGAGGAACCAGGGATGTTAGGACACAGAAAGCCAGAGGTAGGAAGGGCCAGACAACATGGAATAAGGAAAGTTAGAGCGAAGAGGGCCTTCAGAACACAGACCAAGGATTTGTCAGAGATGTAAGGAACCAGGGATCATAGGACATGGGACATCATCACTGGAAGGGCCCAGAGAGCACTGAATGTAAAAAGTCAGAGCTGGCACAGGCCTCAGAACATCAAATGTGCAATGTCAGAGCTCTGAG
>JAQQSK010012710.1:0-11764 GCA_028658325.1 Potorous gilbertii | reverse complement strand
CTGGCTAAAGGATAAGTGTTTCACAGTAACAATGATTGGTTCCTTGGTTTCCATAACTAGAAAGTGACAAAGAGCATTGGCAACTGATCCTGGAGGAACCATACCGTTTATGCTTTTAGAGGAGCTGAGAACAATTCCACATATTCCCTGCCTTTCTCATTTGAGCTTGTAGCACTGGGACTCAGTCATCTTTTCTTTGAATCAGTGAAATGACATAATTTCTCCCTCCCCACCCCCACAAGTTCCTCTACACCATGAGCACTAGTCAGTCATAATTCAGATTTCCTTAGGTGTGCCTGAGACTAGACTTCAAGTCCCTGGATACTTCTGTTCTGTCAGTCACTTGAGTATAGGTGACTGAAAAGAGAGCCTGGAAATATAGATGCTTCAGAAGTTCAAGGAAAAAATAGTTGCTGGTTGTCAATTGGTAGGTGTTTCCTACATCTTCAACGCTGCATAAAGAAGACGTGGCCAGGAGAAAACTCCAGAAGTATGTTTTGTAGCTGAAAGGACTAAAACAGGTCAGGGTAGCCAGGAGATCCAGATTTGTGAATTACACAGCACAGATCATGGGGGAAAGTAAAATATCTGCTCAACAATCCATGAAGTACATTTATTTGAAGAGTATAGTAGATCACAGGTTGATTCAACTTTTAAGCATTTATTAACATGAGCTTATGAGTCTCTTGTGTTTTAAGCATTATTTTTAGTAGGAAAGGAAAAAATATACCCACTTCTATAGATGTGGGTATATTTTTTCCTTTCCTACTAAAAATCCTCTCTAAATCCTACTAAAAATGCTCATCCTCTTCCCCTCCAGAATTAGATGAAATCAAAGCAAAGTCCTCAAATTATAAAAACTCATAGAAATGATGAGGGCTGGAAAGGGGGTGTGAGACCCCCACAAAGACCAGGGTACCAGGGGCAGATCATCAGAAGAATTCACGAACTCAAGCATTGCTGAAGTCAAGGTAAAGATTTATTATGCTTTGCACAGGCAAGCATTCTTATGGAACTTGCAACATTAAAGGGATACAGGGAAAGTATATATAGGATATTCTATAGTATCACTTTGCCAAATATGCTAACTAGGTGTTTTGGGGTGGGATTAGGGAGTGGTTAAGGAGTGGTCAGTTTTTAAAGGAACATGCATTTTTGGTATCTACTGTGCAAGTATTTTACCCAAAATTCATGGGGAAATAGCCTGGGCTGGGGGGCTACCTGGAGGTGTGGTTTTAGGCCTTAAATATCACTAAGTCAAAAAAACAGTTAGGGCTGACCAGGAAAATCCAGGCTTCCCTCATCAATGTCTTGTTAGACAAGATTAATGTAAGGGAATATAGGTATGGCTAAGTATAAAATACATATGATTGGTCAGTGAATAGTAAATGTCATTATGACACAGCCAGTTCAAACTAATGAGTTCTATAGTGCACCTGGCTACTATAGCAGGAAGGAAGATAATGGCTGTTTCTAAGGCAGGCTGTGTCCTTGAGGGAGAAATTGTCTGAGATATTGTTTTGAGGCTAGGGAGAAATGTGATTTTAGAATTGGGGCCCAAGTACATGCACCTAAGCACCCCATCAGAAGCATCTGTGCTGGAAGGGAACTTAAAAAATTCACCTTCCTTGTTTTGCATGAGAAAATTGCTGTTCTATCTACACTCACTGCTGCTCTCTGTGGTTTCTCCAATGACAGACCTAGACAGACATGTTGATTTATTGATTAGTATAATAAATGATGGCTTTGTGTCCACCTCTGGAGTATAGGAGACAATATCATGGATAGTTTCCCCATCCCCATTACTCTGTATTCACAGGATCCACTTTCTATCCCAGATAGTGAGCCCAGTCCAATTCCTGACTCTAGGGACCAGACAGCTCAGCTGTAAACAAGGGAGAGGGACTATATCCAAAAACTGTGCATAGTTTTATGACCTATTCTCTCCCAGGGGTCCCAAGTCAGGCCACTGATAGGATTTAGGATCCTAGGAGGGAGCTTAAAAGTACAAGGAACTATGGGAAGTCCCAGGTGGTACAGGTAAGGGGGTGGGTCACACAGCCCCTGCTTGATATCTTGGATAATACTTGAGGAAAAATTTCTTGGCTAAGTCCACAGTGTCACCCTGAGGTTGGGTAGGGAACTTCTCCCCATCCAAGACAAAGTTCTGCCCTAATAGCAAGGCTTCATTCTCAAACTGGCTCTGGTGGAAGGGGGTGCCCTCAGCCAGGCTCTTCACCAGCATCTCCACAAAGAGCTTCCATCGAGGAGTATAGTAGCCAGCCACCAGTCCTGCCAGCTGCTTGTTGGCATAGTCAAGGATGTTCCCTGTAGGCCCCCATAGGGTCACCTGGTAGAGGGTATTCCGCTCATAATGCCAAGCCTCAGCCTCACTGACTGCCATCTTCCGGGCCTGCTTCAGCCAGCCACCTAGAAGGAATCTCTCATCACTGGCCAGCAGCTCATCCAGGGAGGGCAGTAGGTCAAAGACCAGCAGGCCACCAACAGTGAGCAAGGTTGGCATTTCTCCTGCCTCAAAGGCCGTCCTGAGCTCACCATAGTACAGGCTCACCAACTCCTGGGCCACCTGCCTTGTGACATCCAGCAGGTCATAGCGGAAGGCAGGGCTGGTTGCCAGCACTGGAGCTGCTTCCAGCAGCAACCTCCAGGCTTCAAAGACATCACTTCTGTTATACCAAACAGAAAAGTCCAGGTGAAGGGATGGGCATTTCACCAGTGGGCTGCGGTTGTGGCCAGAGCACAAATCACCAGAACAGTTGTAGACACTTTGTAACAGCAGCCTCCAGGCAGCTTCTGCATGGGAGTGGGAAGTTCCATACCGCTGGGCTGCAAAGCCTGCTACCCATGCCCTTAGGTCAGGCAAGGGGTCTTTCCTCCAGCCCAGCTCACCCATCAAGGAATAAACTACTTCATTCTGGTTGATGCCTTCTGGGACCATGCCTGTTCCCACAAAGGTGGAATTGGGAAAGAGACGAGCATTTGAGGGTCCCTTGTTCACAGCATCTAATGCCCCAAAAAGCCCATGGTTTCCCCCAAAATTGTGCAGCATGCACCAGATGAATGGCTGGCCATAGAAGGAGTCAGTACGTGAGTAGACAGGCTGGTACTCGGCATAGAGGTCCAGGATGAGAAGGCGGCCAAGGGGCACAGCCTTCAACACGGCCTTAACCTGGGGGGGTTTCCAGAAGTTTGGCTGGTGTTGAAAAAGCCAGCCCTGGAGAAGCCACACAGCATCAAAATCCACTGTAGAAATAAGGGTTGAATAGAAGGGATTGCTGGTGAGAGGAGGAAAACACATGGGTCTCTCCCAAAGGGGACCCCAGCCTAGAAAAGAAGTTACAGTCTCATGACCCCTGACCCTGCACCCTCTGGACCCATCCTACATGGGATCAACACACACCTAGGCCCTACTTCTCTCTCATTACCTCCACTGATAGGGAATCCTGGGATCTCTGTACCTAGTCAACCAGGTAGCAAGCCTTTAGGAAGCACCTACTGTGTGCAAGGTCTATGCTAAGTACTGAAGATATACATAAAGGGGAAAAAAAGAGTCTTTGTTCCCTAGGAGCTCAAAGTTTATGTGCAAACAAGACATAGACAGGATATGCTAGAGATAATCAGCTGAGGGAAGGCACAGGTATGAAGGGAATTCAGTAGGGCTTCCTGTAGGAGGTGAGATGTCAGCTGGGAACAAGGGAGGGCAGAAATGAAAAAGAACATGTCAGGCAGGAGGGTCAGCAGAGCCAGCAGAAGGTAGGTCTTGTTCTATTAGTAGCAGGAAGGTCAGTGTCACTGGAGCACAGAGTAAAGGGGATGGAGGGGGGTGTGATTAGGCTTGAAAGGTGCTGGAGGGGATATAAATCAGTACCAAATATGTCTGAATCTAGAAGTGATGAGCACCACTGGCACTGGTGGTTATGGGAGGTTAACAAGGTCAGACCTGGATGTTAAGCACATCAATGTGGCAGCTGAAAGCAGGAGGGGAAGGCACTGAAGGCCAGCAGGCTACTGAAATAGTCCAAGTGTGGAGTGAAGAGGGCAGTGGCAGAGGAGAGAAGGACTTGTATGTGGAGATGTTACAAAGTGACAGGATTCTGAGATCTGAAAGTGAGGACCTGAGGATTACACTGAAGTTCTAAACCCAGGATGGTAATACCCTTGGAAGTAATAGGGAAATTGGGAAGATGGGAGGGTTTGGGAAGGAAAGACAAGGAGTTCAAGCTTTGGACATAATATGTTAAGACATTCATGGGCTATCTTCCTGGAGATCTCCAACAGGCAGTTGGATGTGTGAGAATGGAGGTTAGCAGAGACATTAAGGCAGGATACACAGATCTGAGAATGATCAACAGGGAACAGACGATAGCCCAATTCATGGGGCCTGATGAGATCACCCAAGTGAAATCATTGTAGGGGAGAAGAAAAGAGGGGCCAGGACAGAGGCTTGTGGTACACCCAGGGTTAGTGGGTGCACCTTGGACAAATTCCCAGTAAAGGACACTGAGGAGCAACTACCTAGGTAAGTAAGAGGAGATCCACAGAAGAGCAGTGTCACAAAATTCTAGAGAGAGGGAGTGTCCGGAGAAACGAGTGGATGAAAGTGTAAAAGACTGCAGAGGGTCAAGAGGGAGGAGGAGGAGTAGAGACCATTGGATCTGGCTGTTATGAGATCACTGGCGAGGAAGAGGGAGCAGTTTCAGCTGAAGGTTAGAAGTAGACTGCAGAGTGGAAAAGAGGAAAGCAGAGGCACTTACTGCAGGCAGCTTCTCAAAGAGGTCACCCTGGACAAACAAGAGAGAGGGCAGAGTGACCAGGGGCTGGGGATGGTTTGTAGGCAGGAGGAAAGCAGCCATTAGCTGGAGAGGCCTGCCAAGTGAACAGAATGATGGAGAGTAGAGAAAAAATGACTGTCTGGGAAGGAACAAAGCAGTTCCGAATGATGGGGCTTGGAGTCCTAAAAAAGGGGTAAAGACCATGAGCAGAGGAAGTCGGGGGACTTGAGCTCCAAAGGAGCCTAATCACTCATATCAGATGTGGGACCTCAGCAGTCACCTCTCTATATCCAAAATGGAAGGGTGAGACTAGGGAACCAGAGCTGGAGGGTCCTCACACTTTGCTCAAACCTATTTCCTTGACTGACATTCCTTTCCCCTCCTCATCTCACTGCTTTGTCTGGTCCCTCTCAGGATATCCCATTCTGTTTCCACATCACTCAGTTACCCTGCCCTCCTCACCTGCAATCATGGCCTCATAGACTGCAGCTGTGGCAGCAGCCAGGTAGGCTGGATCAGAGGAAGGGGGCTCCATTTCATTGAAGGTATCAGCACTATAGATGTGGTCAGTGCCAAACGCCTGAGTCAGCTCTCTCAGGAAGAGGCTCCCAACCACTGTGAACAAGGGGTCTTCTGGGGCCAAGAGGTAGGAGCAGGAGTAAGTACAGTTGAAATGGCCCCATGTGCCCAGAATGGTGACATTAGCCTGAGGGAAAACTCTGGAAGGGAAGGAAGAAACAATGGTAGAGGGAGAATGATGGAGGACAGAGGTGGTGGGAGAGACAAAGGAGGGAGAAGAGAAAAGGTGACCAGGGACCCTCCCATCTCCACACAGAGACCCAACAAAGGGGACTCTAGAGGCCAAAGTGACCCTCCAGGGAAAGAAGGTAGGTAAGAAAGTAGAAAGGTTGTCCCTTTTCACACCTTCACTACACCTCAACACACTGGCTGTTCTTTTCTGTCCAAGTCTCTCCTCCTTCAGGGATTAACCAGCAAATAGTAAGGGTTTGTAACCTTTTTGGGACATGGACATTTTTTGGCATTCTGGTGCAGCCTATAGAGCTATCCTCAGAATAGTATTTTAAATGCATAAAGTAAAATACATAATGTTACAAAAGAAACTATTTCTATGAAAACACAATGAACAAAATGTGGAAAAAACAAAGCCTAGACCCCATGTTAAGAACCCCTAGTAAGGTAATCATAATCTGGATTATGTTGATAAAATAACTTTTACATGTGGTCACCAATTCACAGCTAGAACCTTATGATATATAGTGGAAGGCAGTGAGGGAAGAGCAGAGGCAAGGAGGCTGGGGAGGGACTAAAGACAAGTGACCCCATGAGTGTCCTCTCTAAAAAGGGATTCTTAAGAGGTTTTTGATATGGTTCATGGGTGTGAGGGAAAGACTTGGAGTCAGGGTCCAGATCCTGCTGCAGACATTTATTATGGGACCCTGGGCAGACACAATCTTTTTCAGACTCAGTTCCCTCTGTAAATCAGTGACGATAATACATGAAGCACTTAACCTGGCAGAGATGCTGTGAAGAGCTAATGAAATGTAAAGTGTTTTGCTAACCTTACAAAGTAACAAAAATGTCAGCTATTACTACCAGTTACTGGAAGTGGGACAGTGGATAAGTCACTTTTCACCTTTGTCAGCCTCATTTCTTCATTGGTAAAATGGTGATGGAGGTGTGGAGCCAAGATGGCAGAACAGAGGATGGACCTACTCTAGCTCTCCCCACATAGCCCATAAAATACCTGTAAAAAATGACTCTAAACAAATTCTATAGTAGTAGAAGCCACAAAACGACACAGCGAAAGAGATTTTGAGCCAAAGGCGGCCTGGAAAGCCAACAGGAAAGATCTATTGCATTGGGTGCGGAATGGAGCACAATCCAGCCTTGGCCATGCTGTAGCAAGGACAGGACTGGAGCAGGCTTCAAGGTGCCACCAGCAGCAGTTGCCGTGGGTCCCTGATTTCTCAATCCACAAATGCCAAAGACAGCTTCAAAGGTCAGTGAGAAAACTCTTTCACCTGTGTGAGAAGGGAATGCAGTGGGTACCTGGCCCCAGGCAGCAGCATCCACTTTCGTAGCCCATCGCTACAAAACCTGAGGGAATCAAGCAGCTGATTAAGGTCTCACTCTCCCTGAGTGGCACTTCTGAGGTGAGGAGGAGTGCTGGTGTGATAGAGCTGCTGGAGGCAGTGGAGAGGGAATCCTAATCACAGGTGCAGGGCAGAACAGAGTGTTTCTGGTTGCTCACAGACCAGAGTACAGGCCAGGAGAGGAATATACTCCTCTTCCTTGATGCCACCTTGAAGAACTGAGAACTTACAGGTCCCTAGAGCTTGTCAGAGAACAACTGCACAAAACCTCTGAAACCTAGGGCAGTAGACCCTCCACTTGACAAAAGGACTCAAAAATCAAGTAACTATGTGGGAAAATGTTCAAAAAAGGGAAAAAAGTAAGACTATAGAGGGTTACTTTCTTGGTAAAAAGGTATTTTCTTCCATCCTTTTTGATGAGGAAGAACAAAGCATACCATCAGAGGAAAACATCAAAGGCAAGGCTTCTACATCTAAAACTTCCAAAAAAAATGCAATGGTCTCAGGACATGGAAGACGTCAAAAAGGATTCTGAATATCAAGTAAGAGAAATGGAGGTAAAATTGGGAAGAGAAATGAGAGCAATGGAAGAAAATTATGAAAAGTGAGTTAACAACTTGCTAAAGGAGATCCAAAGCAATGCTGAAGAAAATAACACCTTATAGAATAACCCAAATGGCAAAAAGAGGTCCAAAAAGCAAATGAGGAAAAGGATGCTATGAAAAGCAGAATTGGTCAAATGGAAAAGAAGGTTCAAAAGCTCACTGAAGAAAATAGTTCTTTAAAAATAAGAATGGAGCAGATGGAAGCTAATAACTTTATGAGAAACCAAGAAATTATAAAACAAAACCAAAGAATGAAAAAACAGAAGAAAATGTGAAATATCTCATTGGAAAAACAACTAACCTATAAAATAGATACAGGAGAGAGAATTTAAAAATTATTGGTTCATCTGAAAACCATTATTAAAAAAAAGAGCATACAAATCATCTTCCAAGAAATTATCAAGGAAAACTGCCTGATATTCTAGAACTAGAAGGAAAATAGAAATGGAAAGAATTCACTTATCACCTCCTGAAAGAGATCCCGAAGAGGAAAAATCCTAGGAACATTTTGGCCAGATTCCAAAGCTCTCAGGTCAAGCAGGGAATATTACAAGCAGCCAGAAAGAAACAATTCAAATATTGTGGAAATACAATCAGGATAACAAAGGATTCAGCAGTATCAAGGGATCTAAGGGCTTGGAATATGATATTCCAGAGGTCAAAGGAGATAAGGAGATAAGATTAAAACCATGAATTACCCACGCAGCAAAAGTGAGTATACTGCTTTGGGAGGAAAAATGGAATTTCAATGAAATAGAGGACTTCCATGCATTCTTGAAAAGCCTAGAACTGAATAGAAAACTGATTTTCAAATACAAGAATCAAGAGAAACATGAAAAAGGCAAATAGGAAAGAGAAGCCTTATGGAACTCTTTAAAGTTGAACTGTCTACACTCATACACGGAAAGATGTTACTTGTAATTTATGAGAATTGCAAAGTATTACTAGTATTAGGGTAGTTAGAGGGAATGAATATGTAGGTGTGTTTGGGTATGTATATATGTGAATATTATATATGTGTAGGTATGTATATGTACATGGGTGAATATATACATACATATATATGCACATATGAATGTATTAATGTATGTATTATTATATGTATGTATGTATTAATATAAACACACACATATAGACAGAAGGCATAGGGAGTGATATGAAGGGAGAACACCTAAAAAAAACTTACATTTACTGTTGAATGGAATGTATTAGGGGTAAGAGAAATGGAGAAGTAGAATGTAGTAAATCATCTCACATAAAAGAGGGAAGAAAGAGGTTTTACAATGGAGGGGAAAAGGGGAGAGACGAAAGGAAATAAGTGAACCTTACGTTTATAGGATTTGGCTTAAGGAGGAATAACACTCAATTGGATATGGAAATCTATTTTACTCTGCAGGAAAGCAAGGAGGAAGGGGACAGCAGAGGGAAGATAATAGAAGGAAGAGCAAATTGGGGAAAGGGATAATCAGAAGCAAACACTATTGTGGGAGGACAGGTCAAGGCAGAGAATGAAATAAATGAAGGGCAGGCTAGGGCAGAGGGAAGTGTGGTTAGTCTTTTACAACATAAGTATTATGGAGGTGCTTTGCATTGTTGCACATGTATGACCTACAAGAAATTGCTTGTTTTCTCAATAAGGGTGGGTGGGGAGGGAAGGAGAGAATATGGAACTCAAAGCTTTAATAATGAATGTTAAAAATTGTTTTAGCATGCAACTGGAAATTAAGATATACAAGCAATGGGGCACAGAAATCTATTTGGCCCTAAAGTAAAACAGAGGGGAAGGGGGATGGAAGAAGGGTGGGTAACTAGAAGGGAGGACAGACTGGAGGAAGAGGTGAATGGAGTGCATGCTGTCCTGGAGTGGTGGATGGGAGAGATGGGGAGAAAATTTTGAATTCAAATTCTTGTGGAAGTGAAAGTTGAGTACTGAAAAATAATTTTTTTTAAATGGTGATGACAATGCTTATCTTACCTACCTCTTGGGATTGCTATGATGAAAAACGTTTTTATAATTTAAATTGCTTTGTCACTTTAATTAGGCCACAAACACTTCTTAAGCATCTGCTCTGTGACAGATGGTGGGATACAAAGACAAATGAAGACATACTTGCCTCCAAGGAGCTTACATCCAACAGAGGAGACTCAGGGCACTTACATTCAGATGCAGACACCAGGACACTTTGAGGGGAAGGCACTAGCAGCTGGCCAGATGGTATGGGGGTGACCAGGGAAGATCTCAAGCTGGAGAGGTAATTCTGAAGTCCCCCCCAGTTCCCAATCTATGAATACTGCTGAAAATGAGGCAGGTCTTATCTCCCACCATTTTGCAAGGACAAAATGAATGCTCAGAGATGGGAAATGACTTGTGACTTGCCATGGTGACTAACAAGTGTCTGATCTGGGAACCAAATTTAGGTTTCCTCTTTCTTCTATCATGTTACACTTTTTCCAGAAAAAGGCAGTGGAATGTGTTGTCCTCTGGAGTGGGGTTTGTAAGCTCATGAGTTGAGCACTGGAAAGGATGGTCTTTAGAGCTATCTGTCTAGTCTAACCTCCTGATTCTATGGATGGGGAAATGAGGAGTGGAAAAATTAATGGATATATCCAAGGTCACACAGATGAGGAGGATTCAAACTCAGGTTCTCTGACACCAAATTTAGTATGCTGTTTACTGCTTCTCCCAGATAGGGCCTCTGAATCATACAGAAGCTCACCATCTATGGTCCTGCCTTGTTCTGACTTAGTAAACTCACCTAGTAAATGCCTTGGGCACATGTCCAGCAAATGCAGGAAGCACAGGCTTCATCCCAAAAGATCTCATCCTGTCCAGAATCCGGTACTGGGGAGGAAAAGGGAAGGAGAGCTGGTTCAGCATCATCAGGAACCCCTTCACTCAGCCTCTTCTCCACTCTCCACTGCCCCATTACCTGCAGGTAAGACTGCTTAAGGTGCCAGGAGGAAGGCAGGGGCCCACCCCAGGTGTGCAGGTTGCCCATTCGCCCCCATGCCAGGAAGGCTGGACCAGTGAAGTAGTCATCTATCTCTGTCTCATTCAGGCCCAAAGTCAAGTACACCTGGGGAACGACAAGAACCTCTTGTTCACTTTATGAAGTCACCACAAAACATATTTCTTTTCATTCCTGTAGTTCCATGAGATTAAGACAGAGCAGGTATTATTATTTATCCCCATCTGCCTGAAAACTGAAGTCTGGGTATGGTGGGTAATCTTCTGATTCCTACTCTAGTTCCTTTCCCACAGAATATACCAAAATATCTCTCATTTGGCCTCTCCCAAGGTAAATTTGGATAAGTGAGTAAGGCATCAACCAGGCCAAGTTAGAATTAGACTCATGGAATGACAGGGCTGGAAGGGATCATTCCTGTCCAACCCTTCCTTTTACAGAGAAAGAAACTGAGGCCCAGGGAAGGGAAATAATTGGTTTTCCTCCAAACAGAGAGAGGAGGAAGAAAGAGGGAGAAAGGGAGGGGAAGAAAAAGAGAGGAGGGAAACTGGGAGGAAGGAGAAGAAAAGAGAAGAAAAAGGAAATAGAGTGAGTGGAGAAAGAGACACACAGAGAGACAGGCAGAGAGAGTAGGGGAGGGCTGAAAGAGGGAAAGGGAAGAGGGAGACAGAGGGAGAGGAATTGAGAGGGAGAGAAAGGAAGGACAGGTGGAAGAGAAAAAGGAGGAGAGAGGGAAGGAGGTACACCAAGAAAGAGAAGAGAAAGGAAGGAAGAGGAGAGAGGGGGAGATGGGGAAGGAAAAAGTAGAAGGGAAAAGAAAAGAGGCGATAAAGAGCAAGGGGAAAAGGGAAGGAAGAAAATGAGGGAAGAGAAAAAGGAGGCGAGATCAAAAGAGGAAGGGGAGAGAAGGAAAGAGGGGAGGGTAAGACACAGATAAAGGAGGGGGACGAGAGAGAGATGGATGGAGAGAGGAGAGAGAGAAAGAGGGGAGAGTGAAGCACAGGTAAAGGAGGGGGGCAGCTGAGGGGGATGGAGTGAGAAGGGAGAGAAGGAAAAAGGGAGAGTGAAGCACAGGTAAAGAAGGGGGCAGCTGAGGGGGATAGAGGGAGAGAAGAGAGGGTCGGAAGGGGACAGAAGGGGAGGGCGAGGAGCCCAGGGCAGACCCACCCTCCGCCAGACCGCCTCCTGCCCCACGGTGGCCAGCGCCAGGTTGATGCCGTTCAGGGCCATCCAGTCGATCTCTCGCTCCCAGCGCTCCCAGTCCCACCACACGAACGAGTAGCTCT
>JAQQSK010012709.1:0-11765 GCA_028658325.1 Potorous gilbertii | reverse complement strand
TCTCTAAAGAAGCAGGAGGAAATTAAGACAGAGTAATGAGGAACAAATGACATTTAAGAGTTAAAGAGAGTCTCGATGGACGTCACATAATGGGTAATAAGCTTTACTAATAATGTGAAAAGATTAATAGGCATCAAATTAAAATCACAGATGATGTCAAATAAAGGGGGAAAGACAAATTTGAAAGAGATGGCAAAATAGTAAGTCTGATTCTTCAACCAATGAGAAAGATCTCAAATTAAAGTATGATGTGTGATCTGATGTAATAGATATGTTTCTAGAAAGTTCCATGCACATTAAATGATTGTGGATCAAATAATGAGTTAAGTATGAATTAGTTCCCAGTTTATTCAGGGATAGCAATGTTCTACAAGATAAGTTCCCAAGTCAGCCCACAAAATCCTTTTTTAACCATGACCTGTCCAGCACTGCAAAAGAAGTTAACCACAACATGCAGTAAGGTTTCTATGAGGAAATGCATTCACAATTTCAACCTCTAGCCAAGGAATGGTGATGCACCTTCGTAGTCCCTGAGTCTAAGAGAACTAATTGCTTGAGTTCAGAAGTTATGAACTGCAGGAGACAAAGTCAATTGGGTATAGGCAAACAATGTGGTGAGCCCCTAAGAGCAGGGGACCACCAGGCTGCCTAAAAGGGCATAAAACTCCGTACACTGGATACACTGAACAGGTTAAAAGTTTTGTGCTGATCAGTTTTGGGGTTAAGCGTAAGTAGTTGCTGCATTTCCAGACTGAGACAGATAGGGAAACTCAGCCTCAAAAATTAAACTAACCAAAAAATTACAACCCTTAAAACAGGAACAAGAACTCATCTCTCACCTATGGGAGATAGGTTTTTTTGGTCTAGGGCAGGAATTCCAGTAGGTAGGAATGAGGATAGCGGTGTGGTTGAATGAAAGCTAAGACCCTTTCAACAAGAGTAACCCGCTACTCCCTGTCCTGTGGCCTGGATGAAGAACTCCAACAAGAAGGGTGTGGGGAACAGGGGATGCCTGGAGGATGGGTGTGGTTGTTTCTACAAGGTCACCAGTAACTCCTCACCCTCTTGCCTTCCTTACCATAGTGACTGCCCTTTGTCAGTTACTCTCCTGTTTAATGGTGAAGACAATTCTCATGATTTTCTAAGTCTCTCTTTTTTATTGTTCTTAATATCAACAGAAAGTCTGGCAACAAGTCTAATTCAATTCCACTCAACAAACATTTACTAGGTGTTTACTATATATAATATTCTCTCACCACAATCTCAGACAAATAAAATTACCAAAAAAATTCAAGGGGCAATAGAAGATGCACACGAAGCCTACACAGATCATGGCACATTAAAAATGACCATTTTTTCATTCAAAGCATCATACACCTCAGGAGAAGAATTTTTCTGGCCAGAGAATTTAATAAAAATGGTCTGGATAATGTATGGCGAAGTTATATGTTAACTGATGTAAAGGTAAGTACCTATCCTATACCAATGAAATCATAAGGACTCCCTACAACTCTCCTTTCTCCACCCACCAACATCCCATCTTTTTTCTTCTCATATGGTAGTTACTTGTACATAAATATTAAAAAAGAAAAATAATAAAATTTATTTACATTTCATAGGAAATTATTTTCTGGGAATTCCCTTAATGGGGGGTGCCTAAGAGGAGGACTAGACCTCTTAGATGAGGAGGAAGGAAGAAAATAAGCATTTATTAAGTACCTACTATGTACCGGGTATTATGCTTTATAAATTTTTTCTCATTTGACCTTCATTTTACAGTTGAAGAAGCTGAGGCAGACACAAATTAAGTGACTTGCCCAAGACCACATAATTAGTAACTGTCTAGGGACAAATTGAACTCAGTTATTCCTGACTTTCAGTTCTCAATTCATTGCACTACCCAGCAGTGAAAATGGGGGGGAAGAGGGAGGATAAGAAATTAGTAATAAAGAGATCCTACATAATTCAAATGAAAGAAGGTGACAAGGGTTTCTGAATGTTTCTATTCTTTAATATCATGCTAACTACATGTAGCCACAGAACATTACAAAATCTCAGTGAATTCCATAGAAATAGGAAAGAAACTAGTCAAACCACTAAAATTAGAAAAACAAAGTGGATGAAGACCACATATTATCTAGACTATGACTGAGCTATGATGCCAGTCCTTTAAATGAGTTCCATCAAAATGTCAGTCTTGAACAAGTGTTGTACAACTTGTTGCTACAACTGCTGTTTTAGCTCAGACCAAGGATAGAGTATGAGAAGATCAAGCTAGATTGTATTTAGGTAACTTCACAATGCTTTCAATGATGCCAAAATGATTCCTGTCACAGAAGCCTCTCTCTGGATAATATTCTCTCACCACAATCTCAGACAAATAAAATTACCAAAAATTCAAGGGGCAATGGAAGATGCACACGAAGCCTACACAGATCATGGCACATTAAAAAATGACCATTTTTTCATCCAAAGTATCATACAAGATATTACTAAGAACATGAAAAAGTAGGAAGAAACAAGAACAAAATATCAAAGTACCTTCTTCCTTTTCCCATCCCTCACAGTCAGAATTGCCAGCTGGGTCACCAATGACACTGGAACAAGATGAAAGAAGTTGACTAGCACTCAGATGGCAGCACAAGGAGTGATGTTAGGTTATATGCAAAGAGAAGAAGGGAAGGAGGAGGGAAGGGAAATCTCAAGTAGAGGCATAAGAGAAGGGAGCAAAACTCATGGCAACCCACTATTTAAAATGACTGTTCTACTAAAGAACATGTACACCTGCATGAGCCTTAAGTACAGTGAGAAAGATTTGGGTGCAAAGAGCTCAACTTTTGAACAAACTCTCTGGTAAATCCTTTTGTAACATGAGCACTAATTCTATTCTGCCTTTGACAGAAACTTAGGTTTTGTAAATTCAGATTTATGCATTATCAGACAGAAATATATATACATATATGTATGTATATATGCAGAGGGAAAATAAGTTTACAAGAACAGTCCGTCATTCTAAGCAACTGATTGTTATAAGTTTTGTTCTCTCCTTTATATGCTTCTACTTGAGATTTCCCTTCCCTCCTCCATTCCCTCTTCCCTTTGGTGTAGCCTGAAGTCATATCTTCTTACACCCACCTGAGTCAGTCAACTTTTATATATAAAATGTACAAAAAGTCTACCAAAATGATTAATTTTGAATATGTAATAACTGAGTACAAGTTTATTAGAGGCAAAACAAATCATTGAATTTGGAGGCAAAGGATCTGCGTCTGACTTCTGGCCATGTCACTTAGGCATGTCATTGAACTTATCTGGGTTTAATTTCATCACCTCTAAAATGCAGGGCAGGGCAGCTCTAAATTTATGCTCTGGTGACTGTAAGTGGCATCTAAAGGATGTAACCATTTAACATTAAGTATATGGAAAGCTTTTAACCCCACAGATGGAAAATAATTATTTTTGGTTGAAATCCAATTGCTAATAAAACAAGTGTGAAAATTTTGGTTGCCATATAAAAAAAGTTCAGACAAGTAATCTATCAGACTGTAGACAAGTCTACTGGAAGGAACTGGAAATGTCACCAAATCACTTCACTAAAAACTAGTTTGGATGGAACATTTCATTGCTGTGCCTCACCAAGGCTAGTTATAAGGTGATAAATTATCAACATTATTACTAGGCAAGGATAATTATTATGTATTCTGTGTGCTATTGCAAGATTGACTCCTGAAAATATGGTAGACACCTTTGCTAGCTACTTTGCTTCTCATAAGGTATCTACACACTATTTTCCAATAATGGAAAATGAGCAAAGTAACTCAGTGCCCATGAACAATCTATCTCTACTTCTCCTTTGTGGTGCAATAGCCAGGAAAAATAACAGGATCTGGGTGAGCCACCACCAAATCATGACAATTCTTCTTGGTTTAGGCCTTTATAATTTGCATGGTACTTTCCTCACAAATCTGTTGTGAAGAGGGAAAGTATCAATGACCCCATTTTACAAATGAAGACACTGAGCTGAGGAAAGTTGAGTGACTTGCCCTCGGTGACACAGTTACTAAATGGTGGAGCTGGAATTCAATCCTAGAAGTTGGTAAAGTGCCCCTCCTCCTCTTGGCAGGAGGTGGTAGAACAGTGGTGCAGAATGAGGCATATATTATCAAACATGACCAATGAGTTAATTTATTTTAATTAATTGTATGAAATTCTTAGAAAAGAAAGTTCTATGGAGACAGGAAGTAGGGAAAGTAATTAAGAAGTTGAGAGTAGAATAACTTTAAAAAAAAACTAATCAAAACCAAGTCTTCTAATTTTGGAGGTATTTTATAACATACCACACTGTCTCCCAAGAGCCATCCACCCACCCTGAGTCACAAAGGTCTCTATAATTGCCATTTTTACTTACAAACTAGTAGACTCACAGAGGGAGACCTTGTCAGAGGCTTACAGGAGGTTTGTAGTCTAGAAAGAATTAAAAACAAAAATAAAAAGTAATCTATGAGTTGCCCCTACCTTAATTAGATAAGCATATAGATTTTATATAAAATTCTTTCCCCATGTTCCTTAGCAATTACATTTGACCATACTCTGAAGCTTTTACCATATCCAGAGTCAGTAGCAAAACCACATAGTTTGGAAGCTGTTTATGCCTCTGTACCATTTGCCTTTCTTCTGCCTGTAAACAAACTTTACTTTGTCTGGTAAACATAAAAACATGTGAGTAAGCATAGAGCATGAAGAAATAAATCAGTGCAACATTTCCATCACCCAAAGGGAACTCCCTACAGAAGAGAGAGTTTCAGCACTGCTCACACTGCTCAGTCAAGTACGTCACTGTTTGCTATCTCTGACTTTATGAAACTAGTATGTCCTGTTTTCACACTGGCTCAGGTCCTACCCAACAAATGGTCACCAGTGTCAGCAATCAAGAAAGACTTATTAAATGTAGTTTCTGAGACAGATATCCCACTCTGAGAGGTAAAAAGAAAAAAGGAAAAGGCTATCTAATTCCAACTAAGGGCATAAGCCATTAGCACTTCAGGTCTGATCCATATTAATTTACAAAATAAATAACAGCTCACTCCATTAACATAAGGAGGATCTAGAACCAGAAGGGGTCTTAAAAACTACCCATTCAACCCCTTCATCTTATAAACGAGAAGAATAAGGATCAGAGGAAGTTAGGTAATTTATCCGATATCATACCACAGTTTAGGATTGAATTATAGATTGGCAATCTACAAAGGTTTAATAGACATACTATACTATCACTACACAAGAGGGACATCTTAAAGATTTGAGATCTAAAGTAATGTTTGCCATATTGGAGGTGGGAAAAGCAAGAAGAAAAAGAAAACAAAAAGATTCCTGTAGAGTATTTGTTCTCTGATATGGAATTTCCCCAACTTTTCCTAGACTTATGTGCTTAGTCTTCAAAGAGTACCTACAGAACCTAAGCAAAAAACAAAATGTATCCAGAAGGGGAAATCCTGGGAAAGAGGGGAGAGCAGGGGAAATTGGTGTTCTAAATTGATTATTACCAAAACTTTTTAAAGAAATAGTAACACCCTACCAGAGAGGCAGGTTCGCATAATAGAGAGAGAGAGTTCAGAATCCAGATGCCCAGGTTCCAAGACCTGCCTATTACTCACATAATAGCTCTGTGAGTCTGGACAGGTCACTTAACCTCTTAGTGGCCCTGACAGCTCTAAGGCTATAATTTGCAGAGCAGGTGCTGATCTGCATTTTTAGAGGGAGTTTCCTTTACCTAACAGTGCCCTACACCAATGAAATAACAAATATGTGTATTCACAAACAAAGGTTGATGAAAAGTAAACCTGAGAGGGATAGCTTCTGGGGGAGGCTAGGAAAGACTTCCTGCAAAAGTTAGGAATTCAGCTGGGTCTCAAAGGAAGATGGGAGAGCACTAGAGGCATGAGAGAAAGTCAATGCTATGACACAGAGACGAGAATATGAAGCATTTGTACTTGTAAAACAGTAATAAGGCCAATATGGCTAGATCATAGAGTAGAGAGGAATTATGTGAAAGAACATTGGAAAACAAGGAAGTAGCCAGGTCGTAAAGAGCATTAAATGCTAAATTTAAAATTTTTATGTTTGATCCTAGAATGGGGAGCCACTGGAGATTTTTGAGGAAGGGGTCTGACAATGTCAGACCTAGTCTTTAAGATAATCACTATGCAGCTCTAGGAAGAATGGATTGGAGTGAGGACAAGCTTAAGGCAGGGAGACTTATTAGAAGGTTATTTCAATGGTCTAGATGAGAGAGTAGATGAAGTCCTGAACGACGGTGGAGACTGTGAGCAGAGGAAAGGAAGAAATATATGAGTTATGGTAGAGGGTAATTGATTAAATATGTGGGTTGATTGAGAATTGTAAATTGAGGTTGACACTATGGCTGTAAATGCGAGCAGGGCTGATGCTGTCCTCAGCCCAAATGGGAAAGCCCAAAAGAGGAGAGGTTTTGAGGATAGGTAATGATTTCTGTTTTAAACATGCTGAGATTCAGTGGCCCAGAGGACATCCCTTTCAAAATGCCTAAAAGACAACTGATGATCCAAGACTTGAGCTCAGGGAAGAGACCAAGAATAGATATATCAATCTAGGAATCATCTGCATAGAGATTATAATTGAACCCATGACAGCTGGTGAATTTGCCAAGTCAAAAAGAAGAGAAAGAAAAGAAAACAGGGCACAGGACAAAGTCTTGAAACACATCCATTAGTGGGCATGAAATTGATGAAGATCTAACAAAGCAGACTAAGAAGGAGCAGTTAAACAAACAAAAAACACAAACACACACAAAAAAGAACAAAGCATGAGAACCAAGAAAAGAGATAATATCCGGTAGGAGAAGGGAGTCAATGTGCATACACATACACATAAATACCAAATCAATGTTCCTAAAAGAAGTGCTACATGGCATATTTGAAAAACTAAAATAAATTAATATAAACTATATTTTCAAGATTTTATTTCACTCATTGAAATAATAAGGATGTCTTGGAAATCTATAAAACCAAAACTGGAAATCACAATTTTAAAGTTTTATGTAGTTAAAAATCAAATTAATTAATTTCTTCACAGAAAATTACACTGAGAAAATGTATCAGGAAGATTTTGTATCCAATAAAAGGTGTGGATGTCTCACGCTACAACCTGTACCTATAGGCAAGTCATTGTAATTCAGTTCAATTCAGCTCAGTCCCCCTGGCAACAGAAATTTAAGAGGCAAGAAGAAAACTTTTGGCATATTTCTAGACAAACATCAATGATTACCTGTCATCTGCAAATGTGGAGACACTACACAAATAAGGACCATTGTTCCTATTTTACAAATTCTTCAATAAGTCTGAAAAAGTAATAAAATCCAAGATGTATGAGTCCCAATGGCTTACCCTAATCAGCTAAACAATACTTCTTTCCTTCCTTTCATTTAAAAAGAAAAAGCACATCTTAAATCTCTAGCTCCCCCAGAATTGAATGTCAACACCAAAACCATTAACAGATTGATGCAGTCGAACAATTCTGAATGATGGAAAGTCAAGGGTGGGACCAAATTGTAAAGTCCCTTCCAGCGTTAATGTCCTATGGGTGTTTGGTTTGTTTTTTAAATATGAACAATGATGCTGCAGACACTTGAAATTTCTGTAATTCAATTACGGCCTCTTGGAATTGGAAGGAACCTCTGAATCCAGGTGGTCTGCCTTGCTGAGAATACAAATTCATCTATTCAGTTACCAAACATGTTCTAAGCACCTATTCACACATCATGAATACAAATACCACACCTTCCCATGAAGACAAAATTGGGCAACAGTGTTAATTTCATGGTGACAGATTTCCTTCTGTGATCAGAAGCCCAGTTCTGGTGCAGATAGGTGGTACAGTGGATAGAGCACCAGCCCTGGAGTCAGGAAGACCTGAGTTCAAATCTAGTCTCAGACACTTAACTTTTACTAGTTGTCATGACCCTGGGCAAGTCACTTACCCTTGATTGCCTCTCAGAAAAAAAATGTGTTTAATAAGAATGTATGTATAGAACCCAGAGAAGATTGCATGCCATCTCAGGGAGGAATTGGGGAAGGAGAGGGAGAAAATTTAAGACATATTGAAGTGATTGTTGAAAACTGAAAACAAATAAATTAATTTAGAAAAAAAAGAAAACTAAGACATTCATAGAGATAACACATCTTTCCCCAAATCACAAAGTTAGTTGTAAGCAGAACCAAGACCACAGCTATAAGTGTCTGAGGCCAGATTTGAACTTATGGAAATGACTGTAGAAAACTGAAAACAAATATTAATTTTAAAAAATAATTTAAAAAACTATATAGTTTTTTAGCCAGGCACTATGCTTCGTATTGAGAATACAAAGACTTATCTTTTACCAGAATGGGGCGTGTGTGTGTGTGTGTGTGTGTGTGTGTGTGTGTGTGTGTGTGTGTAAGGTTCTATCACATTAAAAGGATGGGGTTCCTAGGAAATATATGGTATATTCAATACATACAAAATTAGCTGACTGTTCATTTCTTGGTAATTTAACAGTTAAAACAATTATAACAATCTTCTAACATGCTTAGTATTTTTCAATGAATGGTTAAATTAATGTTATTAGGCCAGTACATAAATCTTCTAAAGGGTTCTTATTCCCAAGTTAATCTCCGTTTTCCCTCCCATACCAAAGGCCTAACTTGGTTCCAAATCTTGCTTTATTCCAGATCCCATTCCCAGAATATAAATAGACCTAAATGGTACTCCTGGGTATATCAGGTGATTAACAGGTCCTTCCCAGTTAAATTTGATTCCTTCCATTTTTTTCTCTCAATTGAGAAGGTAAATTCATGTAAACTTCCACAGTTCATGGGTTATACAAGACAAATACATATTAACATGGAAAAGTTCTACTACCCAAGATAGGGACTTGATCTGTGATATATAGAAAGCTCCTAGATGAAATAATTCTTTCCATTAACACAGGTCAGCATCTTATAATCTAAGTGTTGCTTAGAGTAGTAAGGGATTAAATGACTTCCCAAGAATCACAAAACCAGTATATGTCAGAGGCTGATCTTCTGGGTTTGAGGCCAGCTTGCTTTTCATCACATCAACCTGACTCTCTGAGGAGAATCACACTGAAAGAGACTCCAGGGTAGCAAAGCTACTACTCAGAGAGGACCAAAGAACTTATAGGTGCAACAAGTTAATACAAAAAGGAATTCTGCTTGCCCAGCACTCCTTGGTAAGATCAAAAAGCAGCTCTCCAGTAGAAACTGACAAACCAAATGAGTGAACAACCATCACAAATAAAATGGCCCATTTAATGAGAAAAGCTGCCTTCACCCCACATAAAGCAATGAAGTAGGGCTGTTACAGTTTTATAGGTAGTAGAAACACAAACCACACCTGCAAAAAAGGGCTACTAGGGATCTTTTCAATTCTGTCACATCTCCCCACTAATCATCACTCTATTTATGATGTTATATATGAAAATCATACACTGTGTCTCCACTGCCATCAATATTGTTGCTAATTGCTTCATTATAGGGATGATTGAGAGGTTATCCTGTCCAAGTGTGAGAGGGCTTGCAGCCTGTAACTTATTCTGTTATGTAGAACAGACAGCAGCTCAGTCAAAGTCAGAGCTAGAAATTCTGGTATCTGAGGGTAATTTACTTGATTGGGGGATAACATAGAGGACAATCCATTCTGGTAAGCTATATTTGTATCTGTACAGGGAGCAGTCTGTCTCTGAAGGAATCTAATCCTAGACCCTGTGGAAAGGTTGATGACCACAAACCTCAGGAAGGAAGCAGAAAGGGGAGATATGTTAGGCAAGAGACCTGGAAGGGAATGTGATAATAAGAAAGAAATGAGAACCATGGGTAGTGGTAGGGTAGACAAGCAATCACAATTAAGTCCACAGTAGGGAGAAAACATACCCCCCTACTAGGCGCTGGTACACCAGGTATAAAGCCCTAGTGACACTACCTTTAGTTATAGCTCTGTGGCCAATGTTAATTTTCGCCATGTAAGGGACCTCCATAAGAATGAATCAATTTCACGGATTACTATATAGAGATGAATGGAATAGATTTGCCCTTTTGCAAATTTAAAGAGGGATTGAAAAACATAAAAAGTTGGGATTAACCCTCCATTAGAGAACTCAGTGAGATGACTATGATACCTTGTCTCTAAAAGTTTCCCTGTAAAAATAGTTTTAAGGTGACATTTACAATCCTCTCTATTAAAAAAAAAAACTGAATCCAAATTTGCTTTCAACTTTTCTGTTTATTTTAGGAATTTACTTCCTCTCTGTTCTTTCTTTTTCTCTGCTTCCCCACATGCTTTCCCACCAGTCTTCCCCTTTTTTTTCTCTTTCAGTCTCTGTTTCTCTCTAATTGTAGTCATTTCCTCTCCCCAAAAGCATCACCTTCTCTCTCTCCATTTGAAAATATGAACATTAATACTGATCTAGATAGTTTTTCCTAATTCCAGATTTCTTTTTAATACCAAAACATGATTGGTTAGTAATTCACATATTTAGTAATAAAAACTCCATATCTTATTGGTGATCACCCATTTTTTTTCTAAAATGACCTCCATATAAGAACATGGATATTTCAAAAGACCATGATTAATCTTGAGCCTTTATTGGTATTCAGATTGCCTCCAATTACTAAAATCTCTATCTACTTTTGACTTTTCACTGAAGGAATCCTTAAAATTGCCTTTAAAGGGCTTGGAGAATGGTTGCATTTTTGATCAAGGTCTCAAACATCATTCCAAAACTTTTGCCCCCTTCTGTACATGGCCTTACAGATCTGCTGTTTTAGTTTCTTTGTACTTGGTGTGCCTGAAAATCTCAGTGCTTGTGGGTTTCTTAAAGATAAATAATACAAAAAGCCACAGTCCAAAATTTCCCCATGTCTCAAAAAAAATAACCCGCTCACCACCACAAGACCAAATGTAACATCACTAAATAGCACACTTTCCTCCCTGTTTTTTACCTTCCATGAGCCCAATTTTAAAAAGGCGCATGGAGATTTTTTTCTCTTTACACAATGGGGTCTTTCACAATCAACAGCACTAAGTAATAATCTCTTTAAGTTAATATAAGTATTCACATTTTAAGACTTAACAGTTTATCAACAACATACTTTAACATTTCGTGACATTTTCCTCAACAAAATAAGCTTGTGAGGTAGTTGGTACGAATATTGCTATGATTAATCTCATTTTACAAGAACAGAAACTGAGGCTCAGCAAGTTTCAATGACTTGCCTGAGGTTAAACATCTAGTAAGGAACTGTGATTTGAGACCAAATTACCTGATCTCAGACCTGGTACTTTATCCACTACTTCGTGCTCCCTGGAGGTTAAAACTTCAAGGTAAGTTGCTTATGACACTGTATGTAACAAATTCTGGCAATACTTATCTATCCATATCTTTTAGAGGGTTGCTACTTACTTTTCCTGCTGTTTGGGGAAAGAGAAAGTTAGGTCTCTGCCTCACAGGGCTTTTACATTTTGATGCTAATATATTTTCTCAGTTGTCACAAGGGAAGTTTGTTGCTTCCAATGGAATAATTGTCGATGGAATGTCTGAAAGACTGGGATTTTTTCCCTGAGTTTTAAGAGCAGTTTGAGGCAAGCGGATGAGTGAAATGGTTCTATACCATCCCCTTACTATTCCCTACATATTTTCCCTGAGAATGAAAATAAAACCTAGGAGTCTTTTT
>JAQQSK010012708.1:0-11765 GCA_028658325.1 Potorous gilbertii | reverse complement strand
TTTTGCCTTATGGTTCTAGAATATCAGGGGAGTTTTCCTTGATAATTTCATGAAGGATGATGTCTAGGCTCTTTTTTTTGATCATGGCTTTCAGGTAGACCCATAATTTTTAAATTGTCTCTCCTGGATCTATTTTCCAGGTCAGTTGTTTTTCCCATGAGATATTTCACTTTCTCTTCCATTTTTTCATTCTTTTGGTTTTGTTTTGTGCTTTCTTGGTTTCTCAGAAAGTCATTAGCCTCCATCTGTTCTATTCTAATTTTGAGATTCTATTTTCTTCAGTGAGCTTTTGAACCTCTTTTTCCACTTGGCTAATTCTGCTTTTGAAAGCATTCTTCTCCTCATTGGCTTTTTGAACCTCTTTTGCCAATTGAGTTAGCCTATTCTTGAAGGTGTTATTTTCTTCGGTATTTTTTGGGGTCTCCTTTATTAGGATATTAACCCTTTTTTCATGCTTTTCTTGCATCTCTCTCCTTTCTCTTCTCAGTTTTTCCTCGACCTGTCTAACTTGATTTTCAAAATCCTTTTTGAGCTTTTCCATGGCCTGAACCCATGGGATATCTATATCAGATGTTTGAGATACAGAGGCCTTATCTCCTATATCTTTTCCTGATGGTAAGCATTGTTCTTCCTCCTCTGGAAGGAAAGGAGCTAATATCTTTTCACCAAGAAAATAACTTTCTATGGTCTTATTTTTTTTCCCTTTTCTGGGCATTTTCCCAGCCAATTACTTGACTTCTGAGAGTCCTCTCCACTCCTGGCCTAAGTCCACCCAGCTAGTTCTTGAGGTCTGAGATTCAAATTCTGCTCCCCAGCCTCAGGGCTTTAGGCAGCAGGCCTGGCTGCTATTCAGGGTAAAATTAAATCAGGTTCTCAGGTGGGGGAGGGCCCCCTCCCAGGCTCAGTTCCCTCATGGTGTTTATGCAGAGACCTTTTGTATTGGAGCTGCTGCTGAGATCCTGCCTGCTCTGGGAGCCTCTGACCACCTGCTGCCACTGCCACTGCCTCTGCCATTGCCTCCCGAGGGGGCCTGAATCCCAGAGACACCCAGCTCCCCTCTCAGCCCATCTCTCTCACTGACCTGTGTGTCTGTGGGTGGAGGGACCTTCGTGCCTGCTGGAGATTCCATCCCTGAATCCTGCTCGGATCTGCTCGCTCCTCTCAGTGCCGTGAGGCCGGGGAAGGGGAGGGTTCCACCGCAGTCTGGTGCGTGATGGACCTTTGGGATCGGTTTTTCAGGGCTCTCTGGAATGGAAATCTCCTTCACTGTGTTACTGCGTGGCTTCCACTGTTCCAGAGTTTGTTGGGAGTTCTTTTTAGAGGAAATCCATGGGCTGTGGGTTCAGAGCTAGCATAGGTGAGTCTTTCTACTCCGCCGTCTTGGCTCCGCCCTGTGCTGATATTCTAGAAGCAAAGGATAAAATAGAAATTTAAGCATCTACCAATTGCCTCTTAGAAGAGGTCCCAAAAGGAAAACTCCTAGGAATATTGTAACTGAATTCCAGAGTTCTCAGGATAAGGGGAATATGTTACAAGCATCCAGAAAGTAACAATTCAAATATTGTGGAGACACAGGATAACACAATATCTAGCAGTTTCTACATTAAGGAATCAAAGGATTTGGAATATGATATTCCAGAGATCAGAGGAGCTAGGACTAAAACCAAGAATCACTTACTCAGCAAAACTGAGTATAATACTTTGCTGGGGGTGGAGGGAGATGAACATTTGATGAAATAGAAGACTTTCAGACATTCTTGATGAAAAGACCAGAGGTAAACAGAAAATCTGACTTTCAAATATGACTCAAGAGAAGCATAAAAAGGTAAATAGGAAAAAAAATCATAAAGGGACTTATTAAAGTCAAATCATTTTCATTCCTACATGGAAAGAGGATATTTGTAACTCATGATACCTTTCTCACTATTAACGTAGTTGGAGGAAATATATAAAGACAGATAGGTAGATAGATACATAGACAGATGGCACAGAGTGAGTTGAATATTAAGAGATAATATCTTAAAAATAAACTACCTTTTCACTTAGCGAGTGAAAGTAATATACTGGGAGAAGAAGGAAGAGATAGACAGAATGGGGTAAATTATTTCACATAAAAGAGGCAAGAAAAGTGTTTCACAATGGAGGCAAGAGCGGGGAGGTGAGAGGAAATGAGTGAACAAAGGTTCCTATAATTTATAAGATTTGACTTGAAGAGGGAATAACATACAAAGTCAATTGTGTATCTTATCCTACAGGAGAGTAAAATGGAAGGAAATAAGGGGGAGAGGAAGATGATAAAAGAGGGGAGAGATTGAGAGAGGGGCTATTCAGAAGCAAAGACTTTTGAAAAGGGCTAGGGTCAAAGAAGAAAATAGAATAAGTGGGGGGGGCAAGATAGGATGGAGGGAAATATAGTCTTTCAAAACATGACTATTATGGAAGTGTTTTACATAACTACACATGTATAACCTATTTTGAATTGCTTGCCTTCTCAATGAAGGGGAGGGAAGAAGGGAGACAATTTGGAACTCAAAATTAAAATAAAAATGTTGAAAGTTATTTTTCCATGAAACAGGGAAATGAGATATACAGGCAATGAGGTATCAAAAGCTATTTTGCCCCACAAGAAAGTAAGGGGGAAGAGAATAAAGGTGATGATAGAAGGGAGGTCAGATTGTTGATGGAGTAATCAGAATGCCTTGGGTTGTTGGGAGGGGAGAGACAAGGAGAGAATTTGGAATGCAAAATCTTGTGGAAATGAGTGTTGAAAAATGAAAATAAATTAATTAATTTAAAAAAGAAAAATAAATAAATTCCAAGAGACTAAGTCAACTCTGACAAAAGTCGTGGCCTACAAAATTAACAAACTGGAAACCAGGTGAAAAAGAAAAATAATGGGCTCTAGTATGCCACCACAGTACAGAAAACTGGTGTACATAGTGTAATATTATAGCTACGCAATGATAGGGACAGAGCATAAATGGAACTGTGCCCTTTTCTCCACCTTACTCTAAACCAATGATTCTTATTTTTTCATGTCTCATAGAACCATGTCCACGGACACCTTTTCAGATTAATTTTTAAATGCATAAAGTTACAAAGGCAGTCAGATTCACTGAACTCCCCATACACACACACACACACACACACACACACACACACACACACACACACGAAAAATGCAAGATTTACTTGAAGTATGCCTCTGTTTTTTTTCCCGTATGAACGTGTTAATCAATAATGGCCATATTATGCCTTTGCCATGATGCAGTAAAAGCCTGTTGGTTATTTCTTCCACAATATCATATTTTGTTTTCAAATTCTGCTGATCTACCAGTTCAGCATTCCTGTCAGAAAAGATATAAGATCAGCCTGTCATGACCTGTTCTTAATAAATCCACACGGACTGTGAATGATTACTGCTTCCTTGTATAAATGTTCACAAATCATCTCTTTAATAGTATGTTCCAGAATTTTTTTTCCTGGAACTGGAACCCAAATCATTAACTACTATTCCAGAATTTACCTTATGTTCACTATTTTGGAAAAGTGAGTTGATGTTTTCCTATATCTTGTACTGCTATGTTTCTTTTATTTTTGTGATTATTCAAATATCAGTGAGAGGTAGCTCATCAGTTCTATCCACTAATTCTCCAACTACCGTTAAATGAAGCTTATCAGAGCCTGGTGCCTGAATCCTATTGACGGCAGCTGGGTTCCATCCTAGCAGTTTGTAACTTCTCATTTATTTCACCCCCTCCATATACATTAAGAACCTATATTTTTCCATTTATAAATCTCATTTTTAGAATGTGTGTGGGGGAACAGCTTTCACCATAATCCAAACTCCTACTGTAAAACTTAAACATATTATAATTGAAATTTTCCTGGTTTGCATTTGCAATTAAATTCTAGGTGTAAGATTTTAAGTGAGGCTGTTTGGAGTCTTCAAACCTTCTATTCCAGGCTTGCCTGCCATAAAATGCAATTAAAATTTAAATTTAAAAGACCCATTAGGGACCAGTGCAGCTGTTTGGATATGGTTAACCAAAGAGTCTGTGACACCAATGAGGCATAGACAGCTACTGAATAATCATATGCTAAAGTTGAGGATGAATTATTAGCAAGTATACTAACAAGAATGGAAATAAATATAAACAGCAAGACTGAAAGCGAAAATGTAAATATCATTGCCCAATTATATCAGGAATTACTTCAGAGAATAAAAGGTATTTTTCATTTTGCTGATGCTATCTTTTGCATAGAGGTAAATGTCTGAGTGTAATATTTAAGCATAAAATTGATCTTCAATAATTCCACCTAACTAAAGTCCTTGTATTTATTTTTAAAACAAGACATTAAAGGCACTGAGTGGGTAAATGCCATGTTGCAGGTCATATAATAATTAGCAAAACTGTGATTGAGCCCAGGTCTTTTGACTCTATACCAAGTATTTGCTCCACTCTACCACACTTGCCTCAAAAACTTTGAAAAAAATTCAATTACACCAATGCTTCTGGATCACTGAAGCATTCAAGAATGTGACCAGATATGAAGCCACCTGCATCCCACCAGAATCCAAACATTCCATCAGGTCTGTATATGCACTTAGCCAAACTTTGGCAGGTGATGGAAAAAGAAATCTAATACTTTGGTGTACTCTAACATTCAACCCCGATTTCCTGGTTTCCTGGACGTGATAGAAGTAGAATCACAAGTATTCACCTCCATGGATTTTGACTTTCACCCTTGATGAATTAACTCAGTATGAGGGGAGAAAAGCAAACTTCTAATGAAATAACTAGAATATTAGAACACTGACTCTGGGTATGGAAGACAGTTCAAATTAAGTCACTGACACTACCTATGTAACCCCAGGAAAATCACTTATATTTTCTAGTTTCCTCAGTTGCATCATCTGTAACCAAATGGAGTTGACTTTTTTTGTCTTTTCCAATTCTAGATTGTCAGGAATTCAGTAACAATACATTTTCAAGTCCCTACTATGTGCCAGACACAATGTGCTAATTATTGGAGAATACAAAGAAAGGTAAAAGACAGTTCCTGTTCTCAATTAGCTCACAATCCAATGAAGGAAATAGCATGTAAATAACTATGTACTAGGATTGTGGGGTCTAATACACACAGAGATGTGTATATGAATGCATGCACATGTGCAATTGTGTACATACATTTACATATATGCATATGCATGTGTATGTATATATGTGTGTATATACATGCATACACATATATTATTTTGTTATAAGTTGCATACAAAATATATAAAATTGTACACAACCATGCTATTACTCTATATACACCTACATAAAAAACACTATATGTAAATTCACATGGATATGCATATGTACACAGAACACAGGCATATATATATTAATCATATCTGTGTATTATATCTTTACATACTCATATATCTCTGTGTATCTATATATGCATTCATGTATGCATATAAGTCAATATATACAAATCATGGTCTCTTTTCTAATATGAAAGGAAAACTCTGTTAGAACTCAAATTTTGTATTAATTTCTTTAAGACAGGAGAGCAACATATTTTGAAGGGATTGCAGTTTCTACAGAAGCTATTATTTCTGTTTTGTTTTGCTTTTTCTAGTCTGCAGGTCACAGAATAGGGTGTTGTGTTCTCAAAGTTATTGTCTCGTGTGGGTTAAGGAACAGGGAGTTATGACATACAAACACATACACCTCTGCTCAAAACCAGCTACTGACACCTAGTTATTTCAAAGGTGTACACCAAGGGCTGCACCCATTTCCCACTCTCATTGCAAGTGGCAAAGCAACTAAAAAAAAATAATGCTTTGAGAGATACCTGGGGTATTTGGCCAGTTTCATGACTTTTATTTTATTTTTTTATTTATTTTCAGTGTTCCACAATCACTACCATACAGCCTAGATTTTTTCTTTCCCTCTCTCCCCCTTCTCA
This sequence comes from Potorous gilbertii, assembly GCA_028658325.1. NCBI lineage: Eukaryota > Metazoa > Chordata > Mammalia > Diprotodontia > Potoroidae > Potorous > Potorous gilbertii. The sequence continues at coordinate 5,801 of JAQQSK010012708.1, read as the reverse complement.
TCTGCCCCCCACCATGCCCAAGACAGCATATGGTTTTATATAGGTTCTACACATATATTCCTATTAAATACATTTTCACCAGTCATGTCTTATAAAAGAATTAAAATGTATGGGAGAAATCATAGAATAAACCAAAACGTAATACAAAAGAAAATGATCTGCTACAATCTGCAATTGAATTCCATAGTTCTTTCTCTGGATGTGGAAGGCATTTTGCCTTAAAAGACCATAGGGAATTTTTTAAGCCCTTGCATTGCAATGATGTTCTAAGTCTACCAGAAAAAATCCTCGCACACTGTGGTTGTTGCTGTGTACAAAGTTCTCCTGGTTCTGCTCCTTTTGCTCAGCATCAGATCATAGAAGTCTTTCCAGGCCCTTTGTCTTCCTGTTCATCATTTCTTATAGTACAATAGTGTTCCATTACATTCACATACCATAATTTATTACACCATTGCCCAATTGATGGGCATCCCCTTGATTTCCAGTTTTGGGCCACCACAAAGAGTGCTGCTATAAATATTTTTGTACATGTGCGACTCTTTTCCATTTTTATGATCTCTTGGGATACACTCCTAGAAGTGGTATTTGTGAATCAAAGGGTATGCCCATTTTTGTAGCACTTTGGGCATAGGTCCTAATTGCTCTCCAGAATGGTTGGATCAGTTCACAGCTCCACCAACAATGAATTCTTGTTCCAACTCTCCCAGATTTTCTCCAGCATTTATCATCTTCCTGTTCTGTCATATTAGCCAATCTGATAGGTGTGATGTGGTATGTCATAGTTGTTTTGATTTGCATCTGTCTAATCAATGGTGATTTAGAGCACTTTTTATATAACTATAGATATCTTTAATTTCTTCCTCTGAAAACTGCTTGTTCGTATCCTTTGACCATTTATCAATTGGGGAATGACTTGTATTCTTGTACATTTGACTCAATTCTCTATATATTTTAGAAATGAGGCCTTTATCACAGACACTAGTTGCAAAAATTCTTTCTTAGTTTTCTGCTTCCCTCCTAATCTTGATTGTATTGGATTTGGTTGTGCAAAAACTTTTCAGCTTAATGTAATCAAAATCAAGCTTTCATTATTTTTAGATGTGGATCTCTCACATAAGCCAATGACAACTTTACTTGGCAAACAAACCAAGATGGGGAGATGGGTATAGAACAGGCCTATTTCCATTCTCTTTCTTTGGACTTCTCACCTTTGCTATGGCAACAAAAGAAAAAAATTCCATATAAGTTTCAGATATATGAATTTTTAAAAAGGTGTTCATTATTCTAGTGACAGTTAAATACACTATTTCCTTAAATTTATATAATATGGAACTCTTTTCTTAAGAAATATACACATACGGTTCTTGGACTACAGGAAGAACTTTATTTTACCCATTATCTGGGTAGCAGACAATTCTCATAACTCTACTGCCCATTTCAAAATTTGAGACATTTGGATTGTTATGAACTCATTAACTTGATAATCAGAAAATTCTGGTGTATCATTACCATATTTTTTGTTTTTGTTGTTTGTTGTTGTTTAAGCACATTTGAATCCACTTGAGTGTGCCTGAAAGTAATGAGTCACACACCTGATTTTTATTTGGTCCAAAATTCCTACCACCCTGGTGTAGGGTGAACTCTCTGCACTTCCCCACTACATATTCCTTTATCAGCTGGGAAATAGTTGACAGCTCACAAATGGTTTCATTTCTTTAACACTTCTTGTAGTAGTCCAAGAATTCTTGCCATAAAACTTCAGGTTTTGTCAGAACAAATACTGCTTTTATAGTTGGAATTCCCAGTAAAAGTTAACAACATAATGTGAGAGGAAGAGGTAATATATAAAAAGTCCTTATGTATTCAAAAGTTTTTTCATAGTAGGTTTGACTCCATTTGAAGTTGATATATATGGATTGAGAACCTAATCTCTTAGGAAATACACATGTGTGTATGTGGGTCTGTATATAAATGTATGAATATATTATATATGTACACATACATACATTTTAAAAACTTTGGCAAACAGAAGAAAAAATAAAGAACTATTACCAAATTTATACCTTCCTGATTGAAAGTTAGTATTAAAATCAACTAACTTGTCTGATACTTTTAGTAATGAAAAAACTAAAGACTGGGACATACATGTATGTCTGTGTAAATAAATATACATGAATATACACATGTATGTATACATGCATGGACATATGTATATGTATTTTATGTGTGCATGTATATATGTAACATGTTTACATTATATATTATATGATTACACACATATATTTACAAGATAAGCAAAAAATGCTTTCATTGACAACTAACCATTCAGAAGTCGATGTTAATCCATTTTGATTTACATTTCTGTTTTCAGGGCTGGGATGAAATGAAAAAAATTGGTGAACATCCCCATTAAATAGATGATCAAGAATTTTGGGATAAATTAGGGGAATAAATTTTTAGACCATCTGAAGAAAAAAAAACCAATAAAAATTAAAGCCAAGTATAACAAAGCATTTAGAATCACTCAGCAACATTTCCCTCTTATAAATACCCTCACTTTAAGCAATAATTCCATTTATGAATGCAGAAGTCTATTATGTGTGTACTTTTAAAGAAAATAAAATAAAATGATAGCCAGTAGAACTTCAGAGCATCAGGAGATTTTGAAAGAAAGGGAATTAGTGGAGATATGGGTGGCAAGAATGCCTACCTCTCAAGTTATAAGTATAAATGTGGATAAAAGCAGTTCTAAATCAGGAATAGAAGAATCTATCTATCTATCTCTCCATCTAATCTATGTGTTTTAACTTGAACAATAATCAACAAACAGAGCCATAACTATGGTAATGCCATAGGATCTTTGTCCTAGATAGATAGATAGATGTGTGTTTACATATGTGTGTATGTATGTGTATTTATATATGTATTTGTGTGTATATATGTATATTTATACATATCTATGTTGATAGATATTGAAATACCTATCTATATTGAGCTATCAATGCCATCTCAAGTTTCCTGCTTTCATACTTCACCACCAACATTCCTTTAGCATCTTTCCTGTCTTCTCAACGCTATTGCTGGAACACCAATCACAGCAGCACACCTGAGAACTGCTGGTGTGAATAATTTTAAGGATCTAATGTCATAGTGTAATGAAGTCTCTATTCAGCAATAAACTAAACATTGTTCAATAAAGTAAAGTATAACATTCATAGCAACATCCTTAAGCATAACATATCATCAAATACATATATGCATCTCATAACACTCAGTATGTCATATGGCATATAGGTTATTTCATTGCATCCACAAAGTCAGGGGGTCCTAAGCTAACTAAGGTCTTCTCTAGCAGGATATATCTTCAAGGGATAGCAGAAAATACCACGCCATTCACCCCAGGTCACTGTAAGAACAATCTCCTTAATCAATACATGGTATCCAAGTAAAGTCCTCTCTCATCTTGACCTGAGGATTCCTTCCAAACCCCCCAGCTCCTCCTTCATGGGCTGACCACTCTCAGCTCTTGCTGGGGTTCACATGCAGGCAGTTCTCTGCTCCTGCTCCTTATCTCAGCTCATGGAGACTGTTCCACGCCAAACTCTTCTTGCTTCTGCCTGAAAGCAGGCTCCAGGAGCTTTTGACTGCAGTTTCTTTTTCTAGGAAAACAAAGCTGAACAGTACTATAACAATATTTATACACTACCAATTCCATCATCTTGTTTCACTCATAAAGACCACAGACAGGGTTTCTGTCTGAGAAATCAACACACATCAACAGACAGGGCTCCTGACATCACAAGTATTCTTTCTGTTAGGCTCTCCACAAGCAAGTTCCCCTAGACTGCTCATGCTTGCTTCTCCTTCTCAGCTCTGCTTCTCTCTCTACTCTCTCCAAGCAATATTATATGTATATATATATATAATTATTATATTATATTACATATTTTATATTATTATATTATTTTATAATATATTATATAATATTTAATATTGATGTTATAATTAATATAATAAAATATAATAACATACATATATGTACTGTTTCTAATCAAAGACTCTTAATTAAAGGACTATTGCATCAAAGAAAGACTCTTATTCAATCAAGGGCAAGACTCAATCAAACCCACTTGGTTGGATGAAACTCAATCCAGAAAAAACAGCAAAAAATTCTATTTTGCTTGACATTGCAATTGCTCATTCAATGGATAAAGTAACTACTTATAAATCTGTTGATGAGACTTTTTATAAAGTACTTTCACATGCTACATTTTATTATGTCACAAGTATCATATTAAAGACCTAATATAACCCTAGTTTGTTGTTTGGTCTAAAAGTCTATCCATGTAATTTATTGAACAGTAGCATTTATCTACATACATGGAGTAGGGACTTCAGCAATACAGTAGTTTGTGTTGTTTAACCTGATTTCTTTTCATTTCATTCAATAAATATTTAATAATAATTATAGCCATCATAGAATTGCGCTAGGCATTGTGGAAGATTTTAAGTAATATTATAATTTCAGAACGATTAAGGATCTTTTAGGTCATTTGTAGTCCTGGCCTTAAGCATCTTAAAATGGAGATAGGAAAATTAAAAAACAAAACAGAAAAAAAGTGAAGTAATAATATATTTCACCAATATAAAATAAGCTGCATAGGAATGAATGGGCAAGTATTTAAAAAAGTCTAGTTTTCTGATTTATGAAGAGGAAAACATCAATGAAGTCTGATTTATTCAGTGAAAAAGCTGAGAATTGCAGTTGTTCTTCAAATACTAGAAGGATTCAGTTAATTGGAGTAGACAATGGGGAAATCATTGATCTCAGTACTAATACTTAGTATTATCAGGTCTAACCAGGGGCTTTTCATCATAAGCCACTTTTTGGGCCTATCTTTGGAGATGAATACTAGGATGTGGGACTTAGGCTCAAATGTTCTTTAGGTCTACTAGTTGGAGCACTCATACTCCATAAAGTCACCAAAAAATCAGCTCCACAGTTTTATACTTGGGAGACATTACTTGACTGGAGTAGCATCATCTATATGGAGAGTTTTTCTTATTTGCATGGATACACACACACACACACACACACACACACACACAGGTATCAAAAGGAGTTCAGCATTCTTGCTGACAAGTCATTAATGTTTATAGTAGATGAAGTAGGCTAATGAACACTGAGTGATAATGGAGATATTCTAGATCCTGAATAAAAATAATCACTGAGTGAAGCAACAGAGAGCAAATATCAACATGCATATTCATGATGTATAGCAAGATCTTCCATAGCACCAAAAAAAAACAGTCAGTCTATGTCTACTTAACTCCCACTGGAACCTCCAACTCTCCCCTTCCCTTTTTCTTCTGCCTTTGGCCCTAGCCCTTTATGTTCTGCTTTACAGCCCATCCCAGTCCTTGTGTATATCCATCTACTTCCTTTTCTTCTCATGAGGGTTAGTCAGACTTTGCTGTCAAAATCTATCACTCTACTGCCAAAGGTTGCCAAGTGCTAGTATTTATATAGTATTTCATATTAGAATTAATATTTATACAGTATTTTAAGGAGTACAAAGTTCTTTTGTCTCATTTGATCCTTACAACTTTGTGGGATTGCCATAATAATTCCCTTCTTATGGAAAAGGAAGCAAAGACTCAGAGAATTTAAGTGGTATGCCAAGAATCACAAAGCTAATAAGCATTTGAGGCAGGGTTTAAACTCAGTGTTTCCTGAACCCAAGTCCTATATTCCAAACTCTATGCCACTCAGGCACCAACTTACACCTTCAATATAAATA
>JAQQSK010012707.1:0-11765 GCA_028658325.1 Potorous gilbertii | reverse complement strand
GGAAAGTATATGTAGAACCTATACAAAATTGTATGCTGTCATGGGGAGGGAGGGGGTAGTGGGGGAAAGGTGTAGGGGGGATAAAATCTTAATTTTAAGGAAGTGATTGTAGAACATCTATAAATAAATAAGTAAATAAACAAAAAAAAAAGAAGAAGAAGCAACAAAAAGATCAGCTCCGGTTGCATGTTATCTCTGCTGTTAGAATGTAAACCTCTCTAAGGTGCAAGGACCTCTCCCTTTTTGTCTATGCATCTCCAGGGTTTAGTGCATTTTGTTGTTCAGTCATTTCAGTTGTATGAGACTCTCTGTGACCTCATTTGGAGTGTTCTAGGAAAAGATACTGAAGTGGTTTGCCATTTCCTTATCCAGCTCATTTACAGCTGAGGAAACTGAGGCAAATAGGGTGAAGTGACTTGCCCAGGGTCACACAGCTAGAAAGTGTCTGAGATTGGATTTGAACTCAGGTCCTCCTGGGCTGGCTCTCTATTCACTCTACCACCTAGCTGTATATAGTAGATGCTTAGTAAGTGATTATAGGTAGATATAGGTAGGGGGGGTAAGGAGGTAGGTAGGTAGGTAGGTAGGTAGGTAGACAGACAAACAACTACACAAGCAGGCACAAATAACCAATGTTCAGCAACAGCCCTTTGGCCCATACTAGACTACCTCCAGTGATATGCTGGTAAATATTTAACAACAGGCTCTCTTTACCATCAGGACACCCTTTTAAGTTTAATCTACACTGTTACCATTTTCTCTATTAGTTTCTTCAGTGTAAGCAATCAACAGAACAATAAATGAAATCCTGACTGCTGATTTCTAAGGTTTTCAGGCTGAAAACTGTGCAATTACTCCTCCAGGTAGAACACTCCTGCCTACTTCCCGTTGCTCACACATAAGTTCCCATCTCCATTCCTTTGCACACGCTTTCCTGCCTCATCTCTGCCCTGTAATCTCATGCACAGGGGTTGTTGTGGCTCTTTCTTTGTATCCTTGTCTTTTAGGACAACAGAGTAGGTACTTAATATTTGTTCATTCATTGCTTAAGGACAGCTAGGTGATGCTGCAGCAGATAGAGTGCAGGGGTCTAGAATCAAGAAAACTTCCTGAGTTCAAATCTGGCCTCAGATACTTACTAGCTGTGTGACCCTGGGCAAGTCACTTCCCCCTATTTGCCTCAGTTTCCTCAGCTGTAAATGGGCTGGATAAGAAAATAACAAAACACTCTAATATCTCTGCCAAGAGAACTCCAAATGGGGTCACAAAAAGTTGGACACAATTGAACAATCACAACAAAAATTCATTCCTTACTTATGTGATTCTAGGGTCTGCAGTCATCTCAACAAAATTATAAATACATTTAACTTTTAGCTCACTTTCTTTCCAAAAAACGAACAAAATCCTCCTCCAAATCCCACAAGGAAATAAGTTATTATTTTTTAGGTCCCAGAATAACTGCATTTGCTTCTAGTGAGGTTCTTGGGCCCTTTGATTAGCTTACTAAGCACCATATGGCAAAAACCCAACTCTAGTTAGAATAGCATTGTCACAGCACTGGTGCTACATGGACACTAATCTATGTCATAGGCAGGTACAGTACATTATTGTACATTCACAGGAACATAAGGTGTTGTCCTATAGTTACAATACTAAAAGATACAATTAAAAAGACATCATTTAACTTGATTCTACCTTTCCATGGTAGAATAGGCTAAAAGGGCAATATGGCAAAGTACTGATATGGTAATAGACCGCCTTCCATAGGATTTCCTTAACCTATCCCTGGGGTGGGGAACCTGTGGCCTCGAGGTCACATGTGGCCCTCTAGGTCCTCAAGTATAGCGTTTTGACTGAATAAAAAGGCCACACTTGAAGACCTAGAGGTAGATTTCTCCAAGTGAAGTCAGTCAAGGGCCACACTTGAGGACCTAGAAGTCCACATGTGACCTTGAGGATACAGGCTCCCCACCCTTGACCTAGTCCCATGGTTCTAAGTACTAGTTGCTCTGCATGAATATTATCTGAAACTCATTTAAACTCCTATTTCTTTCATAGAGAGAAGGCTGAACAGAGGCAAGAAGGACTTATTCGCACTGTTGAATGGAACAAGTCTTCCATGTCCAGGGGCTGGGTTCTTTGGGGGAAAGAAAGAAATGCCAAGTAGCATTTGGATGCTTTGGGGCCACAATCAAAATACAGCTTCTTCTCCAACCAAAGCAGTAGGCCTGTTTGGAGCAAATTTAAAGGAGGCTACTATGAATCTTCATCCATCTGTTTACATGTCAAGGGAGGGGAGACGATGGTTCACTGGACGTCAATTGTGTTCATTTAATTCTGTTTCCATGTTACAAAATGAGGGTGTGTTGCCCTACACCAAAATAAGGCTACTCTGTCCTGCACCATCCGTCTGCGGCCCCAAAGCACCAAGCCTATAAAAACGAAAACAGCCGCCAAGGACCATAAAGGAGCAATAAGAAACCGTCTCTCCTCTAGCAGCTGGGAACTCGCTGCCGAAGCCACATGACTCCTCTGCTGTGTTCTATTTTCCCTCTATTTCCTCTATGGCATTTAACCATGAAGCTTCTGAATTTCTGTGTTAGAAACACATGGCTCCTCCATGGTTATCTCTATCCCGACTAATAAAAACCTCTGGCTGTGTTATGCAGAGCAGCTGCAAGTCTACAAAGATTCAAGTTGTTACTAGTATTGCAGCTGTCTTGTGACCATGTAAATAGCTTCTTTAGGTGCCTGGATGTCCTTCTGAGCCCTGACAAGATAATATCACAAAGACTATTTACACCCACTTGGCATAGATGGCTAATGGCACTATCTGAACTCCCCCTTCCTCCCCCTTTCATCTATTCCCAATAAAGGTTTTAAGAGTTTGAGTCTTCTGATCAACTGAAGTGTGGCAGTCGGTCTGTCTTCTTTATCTTGGCAAACTGGAAGGGAGTCAGAGTTTCAGGAGCTTTGCTTGAATCATTGACCTTTTTCTGTGCCTTATACCAATTTTCTGCTGCTTTCAGTGAAGATCCTCTGCCCTCAATTTGGCCTTGCGTGTGAACTGCCCAGAGAATGGCCATGTGTCATTCCTGCAGTCAAAGCTGCTGACTAAAACTACTTCTGTTCAATTTTCTGGACTGGCTGTTTGCAGAGAGGACTCAGAAATATGCCTCTACCACCAATCAAGAACACCTGGTTTTCTTTCAAGATCACTTCCCAAAGAGCTCGATCCATTTCTGACATCTTTCCAATAGTTCACATCATATTATCCTGAGTCCCTATCCAGGCTCTGGGCCTCACTTTTGTAGGCCAACAGAAAGGATGATTCTTCCTAACAGCATCCATTCTCTCAGGACATATTGAAGAACAGTCCCAACCATTGAATCATAATCAGGAAAGGTATTTTGTCCTTCTAACTAGGTTCCAATGGGCATGTCCAAACTCTATAGTGAGACAGGTATAGACAGTCAGTGGTTCAAAGAAAAGTTCCTCAAATTGATCAGGGAATTCCCTTGATAAACAGATAAACAGAATGACTGGCCTTGAGGACAGGATATGCAGAGATAATTTAAGGATCATAACTCTTCCAGAAAAAAAAAACCATGTTAAACATCCTGAATACCATACTGCATAAAATACAAGAAAACCACCCAGAAGTCTGGGGGGAAAAAACAACAGATGCCAAAATAGAGACAAAATTAGACTTAAAACTCTAAGACACAATGGAAATCTCAGGATTTCAATGTCATATAAGAAATTTTTCAAGTGGCCTGGATAAAGAGAGAGGAGCCTCTACTTTGGGCTATGAAGGAAAAAATCAATTCAAATAGCCCAGAATTCTACTACATCTACAATAAATCAGAAGAGCTTAGAACATGACATTCCAAAAGGCAGAGAAGACTAGGATCCCCTCAAATAACCTACCCTGAAAAGTTAAACCTAATTCTCAATGAAAAAATCAACAAAAGAGAGACATTTGAGTCATTAACAAAAAAGAAACCAGAAGAAAGCAGAGTATCCTAACAGCAAATCCTTCAGTTGAGAGAATCACAGTGGAAGGGTTACAGGTGATTGACTTGATCAAATCAAGTGTCAAGATAATCAGGAGAGAACATTTCTTTGTTGAACCAATCGATGATTTAGAATAAGTGCAGAAAAGTCATTTTTCAGTTTAGAAGTCCTTGAAAGCTTAGATGAAGTGGAATGATGTTGCGCAGGAAGTGTGTTAGGATTGGTGGATTGTGGTCATATCCTGTGGGTCACCTATAAAATTAGAAGAACAATCTGGAACTCAGAGTATTTGCATGTCTAGTGTTAGAGGAAAGGTGCCCTTGAGAAGGAACTGCTTGGGGGCGGGGGGAGGGAAGACAGAGACAGAGAGAGAGACAGAGAGAGAGGAGCCTCTACTTTGGGCTTTTTCTTGGTCTCCCCTCCATTCCCCTCCCCCAACTTTAACCACAGGATGACCTCATAAACTTCAGAGTATCTGGGGATATGGACTTTTCATTAACATCTTAGTAGCATCCTTGAGATAGCAGCAGCTGATAACATTATCTGTACGTGTAATAGAAAATAGATTAGATGCTGTAAGGAAGGATGAATGCAAGGCTCCACAAGGACCCCAGCAGGGAAGTTACATCATAACTAAATAGAATATCTTAAGGACTCCAGAAAAAGGAGACAGAGGGTACCTCTCTGCCATAAGTATGCCCTAAATCTGAGCCCACTTTCCCCTGGATTCTATGGCCTGGTGGGAGCATAAATCTCATATTTGGGGAATGGGAATTGTACCAGTTGCATTTGTGACAACACCTTAGTAAATACCTTCAAATCAAAAGCTAATGAAGACTGGCCCAACTAATTGATATCAACTAATAACCACAGGAGGAAACACACTGATGGGAGCTTGCAAGTTAGAGTAGTAGAAAACACTTCAGGGTTAATCCTAGAGCCCTGAGGGAATGAATAACAAGCCTCTCTCTGGGGATACAGATGGCAGGTCACGATAGAGGTAGGGGACAGTACATTCAGAACATGTGCTACATCAAAAAAGGTACATAAGTACAATTATTTTTTATATATCCAAAGCTATAAAATCAATTCTGTCATGCGTCTAGGACAAGATAATTTTGTTGTGTTTTTTTTTAAGGAAATCTGATTAAAAGTTCAAAGAAAGAACAGAGAGTGATCATTAAGAGACAAGAGTATAAACACCTACACGTCTGAAGATTTAAGGGCAATTTGAGGAGCCAAGAACAGAGAAGGAGGAAAAACTGATTTAATATTCCAGAGATTAAAAGCTATGCTGCCATATTTCCCCATGCACACCCCAAAAAGTAAAGCCATTGGTGGGAGCTGGAGCCAGGGTTTCAGAGGGAATGTTGCACCACAAAGTGCCTTGAATGGGAGGGGAAGCCTCCTACCATGCATTTGTGTGAGGAGGCAAAGATTCAGACCATGGGATAGTCCCTGAGGCAAGCAATAAAGCCTCAGGGGACCCACCTACATTCAATTATAGCTCTTTTCAGTGGGGAGTGTCCAGTTACCTAAGGAGGAATCCTTTGATCCCTAGCTTTGATCTGTGTCACTAAGATGTTACTGAAGAAGGTGCTTAGAAAGCTGCAAGACAAGAGAGCAATTCGGTTACTATTCTGTTGGAGCCAATTTATCTTTTGAACCCAACTGTACAAATAGAAACTCACCATTTTATATACCAAGTTCTTTTTCTGTTCTTTGGATGGCGAAATATTTCTGTTTGGTGATGTTTGTCAGGAACATAATAAAAAAGAAATGTTTTGTTTAAAAAAATTGAGTGGCAGTAACCTCCCCCTCTCCTTTCCCCCACGAAGAAAAATGCAGACTCTTCCCAGGCAGTCTCAGGGGTCTGCTTTAATGTCCTCTATATGGTAATGATGAACATTCCCTTAGTTGCTATACTTAGATGTCTGTGGGTGCTAGATTACTAATTGAAGGTACAGAGAATACAGAGGACATTAATGTTAAATTCTTAGCTACTTCCCAAGACAAAGATGAAAATATGTATCCCTAACATGTTCCTTTCTCTTTCATCACAGTTACCACACTATTTTAGGCCTTCATCATCCTTTACCAAAATTATTACAATAGTCTTCAAAGCAGTATCCCTGCCTCTAGTCTCTCCCCTCACCAGATACAGTGGAAGACATTGGTCTTTTTAAGTGAGGTCTTTGTCTTTGTCTTAACACCAGACCCCGATGACTGGAGGAAAGAGTGAGGTTGATGACTTTGCATGGCTCTACATCACTTAAAGCCAATTCTCTTGCAAGTCAAGACATCCCCCTCCTGACGTCATTGGTTCTCTTTGAGAATGAAGGCCAAATAGCTCTCCCCTCACCAAACAAACCATCAACCACATACTTGCCAGAGTGTTTTTCTGAAAGTATAGGTCTGACCATCTTATCCCCTTACTCAATGAACTCCAATGGCTCACTAGTGACTAGACTCAAATAGAAGTTGGCCAGTCAACAAACAACAAGAATCTATTGGGCACTTAGTGTGTACCAGGCACAATGCTAAGTGCTAAAAACACTTAGCAAGCAAAAATATGGAGTTTATATTCTAATAGGGGAAGATAACCCATAAAAAGGAGATGAACAGGGGTCGAGGAGAAGATAAAGTACACTTATGGAAGCATGGTAGCAAAGTCTGATGAGTTAGGAACAGGCCAGGAGGGTATTGAAGGATGGCTGGTCCAGACCAGAATGGAGCTCACCAATAGGAGCAAGGGACAACAAGGGGAGATAACTCTTCTAAGATGAGAAGGTCACAGGGGAAGAGACCTTCTACCATGAGAGGGTAATCGAGGCATGATGTCAAAGTTTGGAGAGTCATGAGGAGGCCAGAAGAGGAGTGTGTTGGTCATTTCAAGCTCTTCAGCACCTGGTGCCCTCCTACCTTGTCAGTCTTCTAATACTTACTCCCCTCCTTTTAGCTATATTGGCCAACTTGGATTCCTCCCATAGAACACTCCATCAGCCATCTCTGTGCATTTTCATTGGCTATCCTTCATGCCTGCATTACTCTCTCTCCTCACCTTTACCTCTTGGAATAATGGATTTCCTTACAGGCTCTCTTCACCTTCTCTAGTAGGCCTTTCCCAATATGCACAAACCACTAATGCTTTTCCTTCTAAGTAAGGGTCATAGGGAGAAGGGGGTACTGGTAATTGATGATTTCTCCCACAGGAGTCCTGAGGTAGCTATTTGTTGACTTGATACCACCAGAGAGGAATATTGTCCTTCCTGGTCTGTACATCTAACATGCAACAGTCCAATCTCCTTGGACATATAAAATCAGTGACTACTTCATATCAGTGGCATGCACTTCTGTAGATTTCAGGTGGACACAAGGATACTGACAGAAGCAGCCTAGAAAGTATTTTCAGATATTGTGAAGCCTCAGGCAAGAAATTTAAGACTAGAAGGACACAGGTTGTATTTTTCTCATTGCTACCTATTAAAGGCAAGGGATGCAGAAAAGGAAAAAGTGATTGGAGAAGCAAAGAGCTGGCCAAGGCAGTGATATCTGAGAATGAGATTTGTATTTCTAGACCATAGCTTAAAATATCAGGATGGCAGGCTGCTGGCCAGCGATGGCATGCATTTAACAAAGGCTGGTGAGGATGTGTCTGTCAAGTGTCTTGGAAATCTAATCAAACAGACTTAAAACAAAAAAGAACAAGGGAAGAAAGATGAAAAATCAATGGATAGCCACAAACCAAATGTTATAGAGAATAGCTAACTAAGGATAAAGAATAACAGTTGAGACAAACAGAAGTTAATAGAAGAAAAACTCAAGAAAAGAGTCCATGGTCTCCAGTAGCTGTACATAAATACCCATAAAGTAGTCAATGAGGAAGATCATCTAGAGGTCCTAACGTAAGGAGGAAATGTTAAACCCATAAGTATCACTAAGATTGTGTAGGATGAAACTAATGACAGATCTAGGGCTCTGAATGAGCATTTTCTTATCGTTTTCAGTCACGTCTAACTCTTCATGACCCTATTTGGGGTTTTCTTGGCAGAGATACTGGAGTGATTTGCCACTTCCTTCTCCAGATCATTTAAAGATGAGGAAACTGAGATAAACAGGGCTAAGTGACTTGTCCAGGGTCACACAACTCCAAAGTGTCTAAGGCCAGAGTTGAACTCAGGGTTTCCTAATTCCAAGTGTGGTGCTCTTTCCACTGCAGCACCACCTAGCTGCCACCTGGATGAGTATATCTTGCTCAGAACCAGGCTAGGGTAAATGAGGAAGGAGTTGATATTATACATTAACAATATACATTCATGTTAGGAAACCCAGGAACCTGAAGGGGGAAGCATGGTGGAGAGTACTGGAATAAACAATTGGAGGAGAAATAGAAGTAATTTCATCGAGTGTTGCTGGACAGAAAGAAGAGATAGCTGAGAAATTTAAGGAATATCACCAGCCTAGCACAAAGGTATGAAGTGATGGGAAACTTCAATTATCCAAATATGTGCTGGATCTCTCTTTTTCTGCCAAAAACAGAGCAGCTAATAAGTCCTTATTTGGCTTTGTGATGATGGCAAAAATGGAGGAGCCATCAAGAAAGTTTTCTATTCTCAATCTTATTGTCACTAAGAGGGATAAACTGGTTTTCTGGGACGTAAATGGAGGGGACCTTGGGAAGAAAAGACTACTTCATCCTAGTGCTGGTGGTAGAGAGAGTACACACACTGTAGAGAATGATTTAAACAAACACCTTTCAAAAGGGTCAGAGGAAGGATAGGTAGATCACATGGAATAAAATTCTCCAGGTAAAGACACACTAGGAAGGCTAGGAGACACCCAAGAACAAAATTCTGAATATCAAAGGAAAACAATTCCAGGAATGAGTAAAAATTAGAGGCGTTCAAAGAGATATTATGTGGAGGAACAGGGTGCTCACCAAACAATTTCGACTTTTAAAAGGCCACATACAGAAAATGTAAGTAAGGGAAAATAAGCAGAAAATATGGCATAATGCATAAGTACCAGGAATGGAAAACCCTCATCGAATTGGGGCAGGGGAGAAAATAGAGGATAGAAATAGAAAGAGATAGGATTGCTATTTGGGGTGGTTAGTATGATTATAATTGGCGAAACAGAGAGGGTCCTATTTTGGAATAGAAATAGAGTGGATAGAGCACCAGACCTGTAGTCAGGGAAGGCTGAGTTCAAATTCAAACTCAGACAATAGCTATGTGACTCTGGGCAAGTCACTTTGCCTCTGTTTGCCTCAGTTTCTTTATCAGTAAAATGGGGAGAATAATAGCACTAACCTTCTAGGGTTGTTGTAAGGATCAAATGAGATAATATCTATAAAGCATTGAACACAGTGCCTGGCATATAGGGAACATTATGAAAATATTAGTGATGATGATGATGATGGTGGTGGTGGTGGTGGTGATGGTTTTTTCTCTTCCAGAAGAGACAGAATGGCATTTTGGAGTCATGAAGGCCTAGGCTCAAGTCCTGATGAATCTTTTCTCTGCCAATGAAAATGACTTTCACAATGGACGTGACTAAACAAAAATGAGTTAACAGGAAATTGATACCCAAGAGAGCAACCAGTTGCCCTTGATGAATTCAAGTCCCAGGATTCAGATGATATGATGACTGAGCCACTATCAGTGATACGTGAAAAATTATAGAGAAAGGTGGCAGGAAGTCAGGACTGGAAAAGAGCAAATGTCCTGCTATTCCAAAAACAAGAAGATAATGGAATCTACAAACTATAGACCACTGAGACTGGTTTTAATTCCTTGGGAAATACTAGAATGGGTCATTAAGTAGATGTTAAGTGAACATCTGGAAAGAGAACTTGTGATCACAAAGACCCAGCGTGGCTTCATCAAGTCATGCCAGGCCAATCTTATTTTCTTTAGGGTTACCAAACTTACAGATCAAGAGGTATAGTTTACTCAGACTTTAGGAAAGTGTTTGATAAACTATTTCATACTATTCCTGAATAAAAGATGGAAATACTAGATAATACAAAGTAGATGGATATGGAACTGGTTGAACGACTAAATTCAAAGAGTAGTTATTAGTGGTTCCATGTCAACTTGAATGGAGAGACCAAAGGGTGTGTGCTACTTTTGTTATCAGGAACTCGATAAAATCATTGATGGAATACTTATCAAATTTACAGATGACACAAAGGTAGAAGATCTAGTTAATACACTGGATGAAAGAATAAGGATCCGGAGAGATCTTGACAAGTCAGAACGTTGGGCTAATCTAATGAGATTAAATTCTATTGGAATAAACATAAAGTCTTATACTTGAATTCTAAAATTCACTTTCACAAGTACAAAACATGAGGCATGATTAGACAGTGGCTTGTCTGAAAAAGATCTGAGGGTTTTAGTGCACTATAAGTGAAACATCCGTCAGCAATGTGTTATGGTGGCCAAAAAAAGCTAATGTAACCTTACACTGTATTAATAAAGACATAGATTCCAGGAACAAAGAGGTAATGGTCCCTCTGTACTCAGGTCTAGTCTGATCATGAATGGAAAATTGTATTCATTTCCAGGAGGTACAGTTTAAGAAGGATTTTGTGGAAGGAAAGAAGGAAGGAAGGAAGGAAGGAAAGAAGGAAGGAAGGAAGGAAGGAAGGAAGAAAAAAGGAAGAAATTAAAGGAAGGAGGGAAGGATGAATGGAAGGAAGAGGGAAAGAAGGAAAGAAAGGAAGAAAAGGAAGGGGGGAGGAAGGAAATAACATTTATTAATTAACCTACTATGTTCTAGGCACTGTACTAAGTGCTTTATAAATATTATTTATCCTCATCATAATCCTATGAGGTGAGTGTATTATCCTCATTTTACAGTTGAAGAAACTGAGGCAAACAGAGGTCAAATGTCCTGCCTGGATACTCACACAGATAGAACTGGAGAGCATCCAAATGAGGGTGACCATTCTGGAAAAAGAATTTGATCCTATGTCATATAAGAATCAGTTGAAGGAACTGGGTGTTTTAGCCTGGAACAGAGAAATCTCCTAGAAAACATGATAGCTACTGTCAGTATTTGAAGCACTGTCATGTGGAAGAGGAATTAGTCCAATTCCATTCAGCCCCAGGAGGCAGAATCAGGAGCAACAGGAGGTTGCAAAGAGAAAAATTTCTAATTGGTGTCAGGAAAAGCTTCCTAACAAGGAGAGCCGTCCAAGGGTGAATGGGCTGTTTCAGGTAATGGTTTTCCACTAATTAGAAGTCTTCAAGCAGAGGCTTCATAACACTTCATGCATATGGCAGAGTGAAAATTCTTTTTCTGGTATAAATTGGCTTAGACATCCGCTGAGGACCCTTTAAGCTTTGAAGTTCTCTGATTCTGTAAAGGCAGAAAATAAAGTTAGAATTCATTAGTTTGTTGTTACTGAGTCATTTCTATCATGTCTGACTCGGTGCAACCCGATTTGGGGTTTTCTTCACAAAGGTACTGGAATGGTTTGCCATTTTCTTCTCCAGCTCCTTTACAGATGAGGAAACTGAGGCAAACAGCACTTCAGTGACTTGCCCAGGGTCACAGGTAGTAAGTGCCTGAGGTTGGATTTGAACTCAGATCTTCCTGCCTCTAGATCCAGCATTCTATCCACTGTGCCACCTAGCTGCCCAGAACCCATTAGAGAAACTACAAATAGAAAGTCTTTACTTAAATTCGTCAAATGAAAGGGAACTTACTATTGTATATCAAGGCAGCATGTTCCACTT
>JAQQSK010012706.1:0-11765 GCA_028658325.1 Potorous gilbertii | reverse complement strand
TCTCATTTCTCTTCCCAGTTTTTTCTCCACCTGTCTAAATTGATTTTCAAAATCCTTTTTGAGCTCTTCCAAGGCCTGAACCCATTGGATATCTATTTCAGATGTTTGGAATACAGAGGCCTTGATTCTTATGTCTTTACCTGATAGTAAGCAGTTTTCTTCCTCATCAGAGAGGAAGGTTGGAATCATTTGTTCCCCAAGAAAGTAACCTTCTATGGTCTTATTTTTTTTCCCTTTTCTGGGCATTTTCCCAGCCAGTTACTTGACTTCTGAGATTCCTCTCCACCCCCGCCCAGATCCGCCCAGCTAGTGCTTGGGGTCCTTGATTGAAATGCTGCTCCCTAGCCTCAGGGCCTTCGGCAGCAGGCCTGGCTCCTATTCAATGTGAGCTTAAGTTCTGGTGCTCAGTTGGGGGCAGGGCCACCTCCTAGGCTCACTTCCCTCACGGGGTTTATGCAGAGACCTTCCGTAATGGACCCGAGGTCCTGCAGAGCTCCTGCCTGCTCCAGGACCCTCTGGCCACCCACTGCCTCTGCTGCTGCCTCTTGAGGGGGCCCAAGTCATGGAGACACCCCGCTCCCCTCTCAGCCTGTCCAGACATCTTTTTCACTGACCTGTGCGTCTGTGGGTGGAGGGACCTTTGTAGCCACTGGAGATTCCATCCCTGAAGCCTGTTTGGATCTGCTTGCTCCTCTCAGTGCTGCGCCACCAGGGCAGAGCTGGGCTCCGCTGCAGTCCAGTGCGTGACAGATCTTTGGGATCAGTTTTTCAGGGCTCCCTGGAACAGAAATCTCCTTCACTCTGTTGCTGTGCAGCTTTCACTGTTCAGAATTTCTTGGGAGTTCTTTTTACAGGAAATCCATAGGCTGTGTGTTCGAAGCTAGCATATATGAGTCTTTCTACTCCACCATCTTGGCTCCTCCCTCCAATCCTGAGTTTCTTAATCTATAAAATAGTGATGGTTGTCTATAGCATCTATCTGCCAGGGTTGCTATGAGATTAAGATAAGATAACTTAAGGAAAGCACTTTGTAAATTTAAGGTCCCCTAAAAGTATAACTTCACAGCAACAGTAGGAGCACCATGAGTATTACTGAATTTTGATCTTGATATGTTACTATTTATGAGTTCCTTCATTTGGGGACAGACCAAATGCAGTCATGCTTTCTTCCCTGCCTGGTTGTGCCTCTGATTCTTTCCTCTTTGTCATGATATCTATCCCTCATACTTCACCACTGGCACCTTTTCCTCACCTTCCAAACTTTTTCTGGTCTATTTTACGTATTGTCTTCCTCCATTTAAATGTGAATTCCATGAAGGCAGAAGCCCTGTGTTTCTTTTTGTCTGTCTTTGTCTTCCTAGGACTTAGAACAGATCTTGACACATAATAGGCACTTAATAAATGCTTGTTGAACGCCTCTCAACCAGCCAAAAGCTTTTATTGGAATAAAGGAAGAGATAGGGTTAGAAATTTAGAAATAGTCTGCTCTCCCTTAGACTGCAAGAGAAAGAAGCAAATCAAGAGAGTGCAATATAACAGAAAAGTAGATGAGATTTCCTTCTAGGAAATCTTCTGGGTACATGCCTGGATAGTTGGTCATGTCAATACTAATGACTGATACAAGAATTGTGAGTCTGTTTAAAGCTATTTTCTTAAGTGATATTTTCCTATTGTCTTCATCTAGGTTCAACTATTAGCTCAAAGTTCTAAAAAAAAGTGTCATAGTTGTCATTGTTTGCATAGATTGTGCATTATTTGTATAGGAAAATAGCAGCTAACATTGACCTAACACTTTAAAGTTTGCAAGTCATTTTATCTTTACTACAATCTTGGGTGGTGGGTGCTGTTATTGTCCTTATTTTACGGATGAAGAAACTAAATGTCTGGAGGTTTAAGTGACTTGTCCAGGGTCTCACAGCTACTAAATGTCAGAGGAAATCAGCTCTTCTTGATTCCAGGGCGAACACTCCACATACCGTGTCATCAAGTTGACTTTGGGTATAGGCATCATAGACTGTGTTTGGACAGACACACCAAAAGTTTTCCCATGAGACAGTGTGGTAGAGTATAGAAAGTGAATAAAGTGGGAAAACCTGAGTTTACCTCCCAGCATTGATACTGGTTTCCTGAGTAAACCTGGACAAGTCACTTAAACACTTTGTACCATGCAGTTTTCTCATCTATAAAATGGGAACATTAGATTAGACTCTAAGGTCTCTTATAGCCCTAAATCTATAATTCTACAATCCTATGTTATAACGTATAATTGCTAAACAAAGATGCAAGAAGTCAATGCTGCAAACACACTACTTGTAGGCCTTAATTTGTTTATAAAATTACAGCCCTAATGTATAATAATTTTTAAGGCCTTTAAGGCCTGCAGAATGTTTTTCTTACAACAAATCTGTAAGATAGATGCTGTTGTATTAGAATTACCATTTTAAGGAAGAAGAAACTAAGGTCTAATGAGCTTAAATGACTGGCTTCACACAGTTAGTATTGGAGACAGGGTCTGAGGGAACTGGTTCAGCATTCTTTCCATTACATCACACCACATATTGTTGGTTGCAATGCTCTCCAGAACCAAAAACCCACAATTTAGGAGAACTTTTTGTATATGGTAATTAGTCTTGTTTCCATTCAAACAATTTGTGAGTTTATATTATATTGTTAACGGTGCTGGCCAACGTGTAGAAATATTGCATAGATTATTTAAGGGGAAACTAAAACCCCATCTGTCCCCAAATATGTTTCCTACAAATTGGCTTTCTTTCCTAAAATTTCTAACATTAGAACCATTCTTAAGTTTTAATGCATCAAGTTTTCAGAAAATAACCCTTTAAATTTAAATATATATATATATATATATATATATATATATATTTTTTTTTTTCTTTCCAGGGAGGTTATGTCAGATTCTATTAAGATGCATTAAAATATTAGCAAGGCTCAGTCCACCAGATTAGTTAGCTATCTTTTAGCACAAAACTGTGTCTTAAAAGAATAGAATTTCTAAAATTTTAATAATAGAATGAGGAGAGGTAGGAAAACAGTTCATACTATAGGATGATTTCTACAGGGCATTGGTCTTTTGAGAAAGTCTTTATATCATTTTCTTTGCAACCTGAGAAAAGGGTATTTAGGAGCATACCAGAGAGGGGTAAAGTAGGACTCCTGAAGCCAAACTTGTAAATTAAATAATTTCACCCTGATGTTTTTAATTTCTTGATTATCTAATTTCTACCTCTTCCTCTACACAGTTGTCAGTGGTCCAAATCACCTATACCAGAATCGTCCAACAGAGAATAGTGAAATATTTAGCTTCAGGAGAAACAGAACCAAGGAAGGGTAAGGATATATCTTTCGTGGTAACTGAAGGCTCATTATATAGAGCATAGTATGGAGGTCACTGATAGTGAAGTCATGAAAATATTAACCACTAGCATTATATAGCACTCTAGGGTTTGCAAAATGTTCTCCAAATATATTCTCATTTTAATCCTCCCAATAATTCTAGCACACTAGTGCTGTTATTGACCTGATTTTACAGATGAGGAAAATGAGGCATATAGAGGTCATGATCTTCCTGGAATCATATAGCAGTAAGCATCAGAGACTGGATTTGAACTTGGATTTTCCTGGCTCTAGGTTTAATGTTCTATCTACTGAAGCACCTAGAAACCAGCTTGATGTTATAGAAAGAACATAAAGCTGGTAGACTGGTATGATCCAGTCTTGACTCTTGTTTCCATGATTTCTTACCTATATTGCTTGAAAGAGAATCAGTTCATTTCCTTCGCCTCAATCCCACCCATAAAACAGGTGTAATAATACCAATACTTAATGAGGAGAAGTACAAAGAATGTCATGTGCAGCTCAAGTGCTGAACTTTTTAAACATTTACAATAAAGTCCCATGAAGAATTTATGGAAAAAAACAGACAGGAATCCAATAGGAAAAGAATCCATGGAGAATTGGGATCTGCATGGGTAGATGGGGGTATCTGTATTGCTAAGATGCACTTTAAGACCTTCCCTAATTCACAGTGCTTCTATGATGAGAGTTCTTTGCAAGGCACTTCATAACTGTCAATTGTTAGCATCAGTTAGTCAAAGGGAATCATGGAGTGTTATGAGAAGATCTGAGGCAATGTTTCTTAGAGCCAAGGAAACAGAACAAGTCAGGTTGGCAATTAGTAAGAGAATTTTTTTTCCTAGAGGAATTTTGAAGCCCAGACTGAACAAGAAAAGCCAAATGATTCGCTGGCAAGGACAGAGAAACCCGAATTCTGAGTTACTACGGGAATATCCTTAGCCAAATCCATCAGTCCCTGAATTCAGTTCGTATATTTGGGAATAACACTTTCTATCTAATTGATTCTTTTCTGAGCTATTTGAAATGAGATTGATGCCTCAGTTTATCAGATGTAAAATGGGGAGAAAGTTTGATAACTCTCATAGTTGCAGAAGATTAAAATTGTTTGTAAAGTTCTCTGAGAAATTTGGAAGAACTCCATCAAGATCAGTTTATGTTTCATAACATTTCCCATGTTGGTTTACTCAGGTTGGAGAAAAAAAATTGAACAGGAAAAATTAAAAGTTGAACTTTTCCCCTCTAGTTGGGAACTGGAATATGGGGGTGGCAGAAGGAAAGGGAATAGGCATTTTTAAAGCACCTATCTTGTGCTGAGCACTTTGTAAATAATAACTCATTGGATTCTCACAATAAGCCTGTGAAGTAGGAGTTCTTTTTATCCGCATTTAATAATTGAGGAAACTAAGTCATGTAGAGTTTAAGTGACTTGCACAAGGTCACACAACTAGGAAAAGTCTGAGACCAATTTTGAACTTAGGATATTCTTCCTGATTTCATGTGCAGCGATCTCTCTATTCACTGCACCAACAGCAGTCTTTATGAAATGGATATGTAGTGGTCAAACAGGACCAATTGATTTTACAGAGATGTTTTTCTTTGAGGTGTGAGAGGAAGAAGATTCATTAAGGGGAGTGATTGTGTTATATCAGCAAAAGGCAGTAATGAAATTTAAGGATTAGGAGTTAGAATTGTATTCTGGGGAAGAAAAGGAATAGGGTTTACTGAGAGTAACTTCTTAAATCCTAAAGTGTCCTAAGGAGAATAGTGGAAAATTGACTTCTATCTTCCCTAAAAACATAATAAAATGAAAAGGTAAAGTGAATTTTAAGTTAAACAAAAACAAAATTACTGTCAATGTAGGTTATCAAATACTGGTCCAACATTAGCAGTTATTGTTGTGTTCCATATATAACCTACATCAAATTGCTTACCATTTTAGGGAGGGAGGAGGAAGAAAACTTGGAACCCAAAATTAAAGAAAAGAATGTTAAAATTGTCTTTACATGTAATCAGATAAAACAAAATTCACATGTAATTTATATGTAACGGAGAAAATAAAAAATTCCAGCGATCCAATTAGGAAAAAGATGAAATTTTATCATTCCCCTCTCTTTTTCCATTCCTTTTTACTTTCTTGAAGGGAAAGATAGATTTCTACACCCAATTGCCTACATATCTTATCTCCCAGGGGCATGTAAAAACAATTTTTGAACATTTGCTTTAAAAACTTTGAGTTCCAAATTCTCCATCCCCATCAACCCCCACTGAGAAGGCAAGCAATTCAATGTAGTTTATACATGTGTAGATATGCAAAACACCCCATTACTTGCCCTGTTGTGAAACACTCTTTCTTTAGATTCTATACTATAGATCCTATATATCCCAAGTATTATATTTTCTCTTTTGACACTGTTGCTTTTCTAAAGTTTTTGCTTCTGACTATGTCCCCCAATTTGACCTCCCGTCTATTATTCCCCTTCTCATCCTCTTCCTCCCTATTTTCTTGTAGGATAAGATACTCAATTGAGTGTGTATATTATTCCTTCCTTAAGCCAAATCCAATGAGAATAGCATTCACTCATTACTTCTTATCTCCCCCCTCTTCCTCTCATTATGAAACCCTTTTTGTGCCACTGTTATGTGAGACAATTTATCCCATGCTATTTCTCCCTTTCTCCTTCTCTCAATATATTTCCCTCTCATCCCTTATTATATTATTAGATATCATCCCTTCATATTCAACTCACCCTGTACCATCTATCTATCTATCTATTTCCTCCAACTACCCTAATCATGAGAAATGTCTCATGAATTACCAATAACATCTTTCCATGTAGGAATGTTAACAGTTCACCTGTAATGTCTCTTATGATTTCCCCTGCTGAAGGATGACATTAGCTTCCATTCTCATTTCTAGGGACTCGTTTTCTTCAGTGAGATTTTCATTGACTGTCCATTTTCTATTTGGCTCACTTTGCTTTTTAAGACATCCTTCTCTTCACTGGACTTTTGGAGTTCTTTTGCCATTTGGGTTAGTCTATTTTTTTTAATGTTTTTTTAAATTTATTTAATTATTTTAAGTTTTCAACATTCATTTACACAAAATTTTGAGTTCCAAATTTTCTCCCCATCTCTCACCTCTCTCATCCCAAAACACTCAGCATTTTGGTTTCCCCTTCCAACAATCTGCCCTCCCTTCTGACACTCCTGCCTTCCCTTATCCCCATCTTCCCTTTTGTCCTGTAAGGCAAAATAAATTTCTATACCCCATTACCTGTATTTCTTATTTTCCAGTTGTATGCAAAAACAATTCTCAACAATTGCTCCTAAAACTTTGAGTTCCAAATTTTCTTTCTTCCTCCCTCCCTCCCCAAACCCACTGAGAAGGCCAGCAATTCAATATAGGCTATATATGTGCAGTTTTCCAAATGACTTCCACAATAGTCATGTTGTGTAAGACTAACTATATTTCCCTCCATCCTATTCTGCCCCTCATTTCTTCTATTCTCTCTTTTGACCTTGTCCCTCCCCAAGAGTGTTTACTTCTAATTTCTCCCTCCTCCTATTTGTTCTCCCTTCCATCATCTTCCCCAAACTGCTTCTCCCCTTCTCCCCTACTTTCCTATAGTATCAGATAAGATTTCACACTAGATTGAGTGTTTAGGTTGTTCCTTCCTTGAGCCAAATGTGATGAGAGTAAGCTTCACTTTTTCCCTCTCACCTCCCCCTGTTCCCCTTCATTGCAAAAGCTTTTTCTTGCCTCTTTTATGAGAGATAATTTGCTCCATTCCATTTCTCCCTTTCTCCCCCCAATATATTCCTCTCTCACTCTTTACTTGTATTTTTTAGATATCATCCCATCCTATTCAACTCATCCTTTGCTCTAGGTCTCTGTCTCTCTCTACATGTGTGTGTGTGTGTGTGTGTGTGTGTGTGTGTGTGTGTGTCTATAATCCCTCCAAATACCCAGATACTGAGAAGAGTTTCAAGAGTTACAAATATTATCTTTCCATGTAGGAATGTAAACAGTTCAATTTGAATAAGCCCCTTTCTCTTTTCTGTTTAGCTTTTCATGCTTCTCTTGCTTCTTGTGTTTGAAAGCCAAATTTTCTTTTCAGCTCTGGTCTTTTCATCAAGAATACTTGAAAGTCTTCTATTTCATTGAAAGACCATACTTCCCCTGAAGCATTATACTCAGTTTTGCTGCGTAGGTGATTCTTGGTTTTAGTCCTAGTTCCTTTGACTTCTGAAATATCATATTTCACGCCTTTCAATCCCTTAAAGTAGAAGCTGCTAGATCTTGTGTTATGCTGATTGTATTTCCACAATACTGGAATTGCTTCTTTCTAGTTTCTTGCAATATTTTATCCTGCAGTATATCATCTTGGGGAGGGAGTTGGGTCATGAAGAGTAGGTGGGGGGGTAAAAATCTAAGCTTTTTGGTAGTGATTGTAGACCATTAAAAAAAACCAAATAAATAAATAATGAAAACTAAAAAAAAATCGCAAAAAAATGTGGTATGTGAATGTAATGGATCATGTTATGCTATAAGAAATGACAGGCAGGAAGATTTCAGAAGAACCTGGAAAGACTTACATCAACTGATGATGTATAGTAAAGTGAACAGAACCAAGAGAACATTGTACATAGTAACAGCAATATTGTATGATGAACAACTGTGAATGATGTAGCTATTAGCAATGCGATGATCTAAGGCAATGCCAAAGAATTTATGTTGAAAAATGTTATCCTTCTCCAGAGAAAAAAACTGATGGAGTCTGAATGTAGATGAAAGCATTTTTCAAAAACTAAAATTTCTCCTTGACTTGGAAACTCTGGAATTTGACTATAATATTCCTGGAAGTTTTTCTTTTTGGATCTCTTTCAGGAGGTGATCAGTGGATTCTTTAAATATTTATTTTGCCCGCTGGTTCTAGAATATCAGGGCAGTTTTCCTTGATAATTTCATGAAAGATGATGTCTAGGCTCTTTTTTTGATCATGGCTTTCAGGTAGTCCCATAATTTTTAAATTGTCTCTCCTGGATCTATTTTCCATGTCAGTTGTTTTTCCCACGAGATATTTCACATTATCTTCCTTTTTTTTCATTCTTTTGGTTTTGTTTTGTAATTTCTTGGTTTCTCATAAAGTCATTACCTTCCATCTGTTCCATTCTAAATTTTAAAGAACTATTTTCTTCACTGAGCTTTTGAACATCCTTTTTCATTTGGCCACTTCTGCTTTTAAAACATTCTTCTCCTTATTTGCTTTTTGGACCTCTTTTGCCAATTGAGTTAGCCTATTTTTAAAGTTGTTGTTTTCTTCAGCAGTTTTTTTGGTTCTCCTTTAGCAAGGTGTTGACCCTCTTTTCATGATTTTCCTGCATCTCTCTCTCTCATTTCTCTTCCCAGTTTTTCCTCCACCTCTCTTACTTGACTTTCATGTCTTTCCTTGATGGTAAGCATTGTTCTTCCTCATCTTAAAGGATGGGAGAAAATACTTGTTCACCAAGAAAGTAAATTTCTATAGTCTTATTTTTTCCCCCCTTTTTGGGCATTTTCCCAACCAGTTACTTGACTTTTGGATCCTTTGTATAGAGTAGGGTTAGCATGGTCTGTGAACAACCAAAAACTTTTCCCCATGCCAGTGCTCCTCCTCACTTCTATACTTGACTCACAGTTGAGATTTAGATCAGTTGATAAATTCCCCACTGGGGCTTTATGGGAAGGGTTCCCAGGACCACGCTCCCCTCACTGTGAGATTAAGACTAGCTGTTCAATTCTTTCAAGGGCTTTAAGCTGAGGACTCCAACAATGGACGTTGCTTGCTGCCTGCCATGGCCTCCGCAACTGCCCCTGCCACTGCTTCTGCTGTTGCCATCACTGCTTCCTGGGGCCAGGGCTAAGGAGGGACCCTGCTCCCTTCTTGGCCAGTTGAAAAAGCCCTCTAACTGACCTTTGAAATTCCCTTTGTCACCTGAGGGTTGAGGAATCTGAAAACCTCTGCTGCTGCTGGGGATTCAGCCCCCAAGGCCTGCTTTGATCCTGTTCCTCCCAGCGCCATGTGGCCAAGGCCAAGCTGTGCTCAGCTCTGCATCTGGTGTGACAGACTTTTCCCATTGGTCTTCCAGGTCACCCTGGGCTGGAAATCTCCTTTACTCCATGGTTCTATGGCTTCTGCTGCTCTAGATTTAGTTGAGAGTCATTCTTTACAGGTGTTTTATGGGCTGTGGGGGAAGAGCTAGTGTATGTGCATCTTTCTACTCTGCCATCTTGGCTCTGTCTAGGTTAGTACATTTTTAAAGGTATTATTTTCCTCAGTATTTTTTTGACTCTCCGTTAGCTATCTGTTGACTTGATTTTCATGATTTTCTTTCATCACTCTCATTTCTCTTCTCAATTTTTCCTCTATTTCTCTTACTTGATTTTCAAAATCCTTTTTGAGTTCTTCCATGGACTATGACAGATTCCATACTCCTCTTTAACCCAGGTCCCACAGAGTTTTCCCATTGACCTTTTTGATGTTTGTGGGTTGAGTGTTCTGTAAACTGCCACAGCTGCCCATGATTCAATCCCCTGAGGCCTACTCTAGGAGGTCTGTTCTTGTGCTGCCCAGGGCAGACTGTGCTCCACTCCCTGCCTGGTGTGAAAGACTCTTTCTCTTGACTTCCCAGATTATTTTGGGCTGGGGATTTGTCTCACTCTGTCATTTTGTGAGTCCTATAGCTCTTCAATTTGTTTAGAGTCACTTTTTACAGGTATTTGGAGGGATTTGGGGAAGAGCTCAGGGAAGTCCCTGCTTTTACTCTAACATCTTGGCTCCACCTCCCCCTGCCATGAAGTTTTATATTAAATAATACTGATGTGCTCAATAGTTTGGGGTACTCCCTTTCCACTAAAATAGTTAGCTACTTTAGACATGCTTTAGTCAGGACTGGTTTCAATTTTGAAGGAGCTTGACCTTCAACCAGAGGAGCTAGCCAGCCTGAATTTTATCACACACTTTGGTTGGTTAAATCTTCCAACCCAGCATCCCAGTGAAAAAATACTTGTATCCTAGATTTTGCTTCATATCTGGGATCTCCCTAAATAGGAGAAAAGAATGATACTCAGTGCAAAGCATGAATTAGGTAATGCAAAGTTATTCTTATACTCAAAAACCAAAATTCTGAAGGATGCAAAACGGGACATGCATTTTGACAGAACAATTTTAATCAAATAAAACTCAGTTGTTTAACTATTACCTATTATTATTTTCTCCCATGAGACTGATCATTTAACCTCATCCTAACAAAATACCATTTGTGAGTTTACCAAGCAAACATCTAAATTTTGTCTCTAATTTGTACTATCAAGTAAAACCTAGATGTCTTTTGGTAAAATGGACAAAGCTTACTCCTATCTTCTTACTGGTAGTTTTTTTCCCTGAGATCACTAGAATGGCTCCTGAACACTCCTCCCTGGTCTGCCAGTCAGTTCAAGCCAAAAGGATTCATAACCTTGAGCACCTGAACTCAGAAGTTCATTTCTAAGTTTGGGCATATCCATCTTGTGATAGCTGATTATTTCCCTAAGATAAAGAAAAGAAGAAATATAAAAAGACATCCTCAAACCAAAGTTCAAACTTGTTGGGCAGAATATGTTCTTTAGCTATCATGTCCTCAGTACTACTTGGCAGCCAGAGTTGGG
The DNA here is from genome assembly GCA_028658325.1 of Potorous gilbertii. NCBI lineage: Eukaryota > Metazoa > Chordata > Mammalia > Diprotodontia > Potoroidae > Potorous > Potorous gilbertii. Next base: position 703 of record JAQQSK010012706.1, on the reverse strand, counting down.
GAGAAGGTCAACTGCCCCTTCCACACTCTTTAAGGGCACCTCAGAAAAGTCCTGTCACTTTTAGATAGAAGAGAGCACTGAGGGCATGATCACTTCCACTCAAATATCCACTTAGTCATCAATCCATTCTGCTCACCTGCCAATAAAGGGCCTGCTTTGCCCCATCAAAGTGCTAAGCCTTTTCAGTGCTGAGTAAGGCATATGTGACCTGCTGAAGAAGGAAGGTCAGCTTTGAGCATGTCCTGTTCAACCTTCATTTCCTTGGAATATATTACAATGGTAGATTTTAGATGTTCTTTTTATAAGATCTTTTTTTTTTTTTTTTTTTTTTTTTTTCTTTTTAAATACATTTATTTAACTTTTTACATTCATTTTCACAAGATTTTGGGTTCCAAAATTTTCTCCCCATTTGTCCCCTCCCCCCTCCCCAATACACTGGACATTCTAATTACCCATATCACCAATCTGCCCTCTCTTCTATCATCCCTCCCTTCCCTTACCCCTTCTTCTCTTTTGTCCTGTAGGGCTAGATAACTTTCTATTCCCCATTACCTGTATTTCTTATTTCCTAGTAGCAAGAACAATACTCAACAGTTGATCCTAAAACTTTATGTTCCAGTTTTTCCCCATCCCTCCCTCCCCACCCATTCCCTTTGGAAAGGCAGGCAATTCAATGTAGGCCATATCTGTGTAGTTTTGCAAA
>JAQQSK010012705.1:0-11765 GCA_028658325.1 Potorous gilbertii | reverse complement strand
TATGGTCTTAGTTTTTTTCCCTTTTCTCGGCATTTTCCCAGCCAGTTACTTGACTTATGAGAGTGCTCTCCACCCCAGCCTAGGCTTGGGGTCTGAGATTCAAATGCTGCTCCCCAGCCTCAGGGCTTTTGGCGTCAGGCTTGACTGCTCTTCAATGGGGGCTTATCTGCTGGTTCTCAGGTGGGGGCAGGGCCGCCTCTCAGGCGCAGTTCCCTCAGGGGATTTATACAGAGATCTTTTGTAATTGAGCTGGGGTGGAGCTCCAGCCTGCTCTGGGAGTCTCTGGCTGAGCTGCTTCTGCTTCCCGAGTCCTGGAGATCCCCCACTCCCCTCTCAGCCCGTCTCTCTCACTGACCTGTGCGTCTGTGGGTGGAGGGACCTTCGCAGCTGCCAGAGATTAGCAGCAGGTCCCTGACGCCTACTGGGCTCTGCTGGCTCCTCTCAGTGCTGCGTGGCCAAGCAGAGGTCTGCGGCCGGGGCCGGGGGAGGGGAGGACTCCGGTCCTGTCCAGGGTACCTTTGCGGTTGGTTTTTCAGGGCTCTCTGCAACGGAAATCTCCTTCACTGTGTTGCTGCGTGGCTTCCACTGTTCCAGGATTTGTCAGGAGTTCTTTTTACAGGAAATCTATGGGCTGTGAGTTCAGACCTAGCATAGGTGAGTCTTTCTACTCCGCCATCTTGGCTCCGCCCCCCCATTCAAAAGATTCTACAAAACATTTATTCGTACAACAAATAATTGTCTCTCTTAAGAATAGTTTACAAGTTATCATATCATAAACATACTTTTATAAATGCTTGATTTATAGCAAAAACAATTTACTTTAAAACACCCTTCTTAATAGCAGAAATAAACACTTTAACATACTTAATATATCATTAGATGGAACAAGATTGAAAATCATATCCATATATATGTATATATTTTTTAAGGATTCTCATTTTCTCAATAACAATTCTACAACAAAAAATCTCTTCAACAGAATTCATAATGGTTTCTTAACCAATTCAGAGTTAATTTAACAATGCAATTCCTAATATAATATATTTAGATCAATTACCTAAAAATTTAAACCATTTAAGTTTACTTAAAACTTAAGACATTACTCATTCAAGTGAATGCATTTCCACGTCACCTTGCACAGTAATTCATCTCCTTACCAGCACGTGGGCACACTCTATCATCAGATAGAGTCATCTCAAATTTGTTTGAGCTATTAATTATCAAATTAAGGTACATGATATTTCTATCTTCTTAAAATACCTCCTCACACCCTCACAACTTACTGAAACCATCTGAAACTAACCCATCCAAAACTACTCAAACATTCTTATCTGCCTTTCATATTTTCAATCAAACTTTAAACATTTTAGCCTTTTTTTAAAGTCAAATACTCTTGCTACTTAAAAGAAAATTTCCCTTGAATGAACACACTGTTGGCCATATTCAGCTCTGAATAGCATTTTCCCTTCTTCTCTACCTCTGTAAAGAACTGAAATGCAGTCTTCTGGTTCTCCTCCCTCCAACTACACCCCCCATGAAGGCCCATCAGACAAGGAGTGCTCTCCCAGTTAACTCAGACTGGGAAGAGGAGGGAGTACCTGCCCATGAGCACATGATCTAGGCACAAAGATACTGCTGTCCCATCCATATCCTTCTGCATAGGGAATTTCAGACTCTATAAAGAGTTGAAATCCTACCTGCTTTACTCAGATTTTCACAAAATATAGGCAGGGACCCAAGGAACCTAATTTGAGGTTCCTAGATTTACCAAGCAGAAGGTTCCATGCTCACTCACCTTGTCTTCATCCTTCGGAAACTGGAGTCAATGCTTCCAAAAGAAATCACTGAAATTTCAAAGTAAACTTGCAATTTTAAACACATTGTTGGGTATCAGGTACATTGAAATAATTCAAATGTCAGGTACAAATTTTAACTCTGAAATCTCATCAAATCAAAACTCATCTTTGCGCTGCTGACTCCCTGAGGTTCATTTCTTCCTATCTTTCTTTTCACATTCAGAACATAGACAGGGTTAAGAATGCAGAAAAGTTTTTTTCCTTTTCTTTCCCTTTTCTCTCTCTTTCTAGCCCCATTCACTCCTCTGAAACTGCTCCAGGTGAGAGAAGGAGAAGATAATGAGGAAGTCATGCTGGCTTACTGCATTTACAGCCTTACCCCACAAACATGAAATACTTCAAAAACATACCGACATGACATTTAACAAAGTATTGGGCACATCAATTTAAATTTGAATTCACATCTAGTCAAAACTTTGTGGTTTCTAGCCAATTCTAAGGATTAAATTCCTCTTTAATAAGCTCACTCCAGCTTCTGGGACAAACGAGCTGCCTGTGGAATTAATGTCCCTGGGCTCTAGGGACCACCATAGTTCTTTTGACTTTAGAGAGCTTTCTGTCCTGTCATAGCTCAAATTCCCAAGATTTGTTCTCTAATTTGCTTAGGGCCAAGCAAAAAAACTTCTGGATAGGCAAAAAGGGGCCAACAAAGTTTGCCACTTGCCCAAACTTCTACTTCCTCAGTAAAACACCTATCCACAGGGAAAGTTTCCCAGGGTGACCTGAACTCTGCTTAGTATACTAAGTTACTTGGTCCACCTGCAAATTTTCCTCCCCAGTTCCTCTGAACTCCTGCCTGTGGTCTGATATCATGTGTTTGGACGGGACTAGATCTAACTTACAGGGACTGTAAAAACAACTTTTTTATAGTAGTGCCCATTCCCTAAATTTAATCTGACTTCCTCCAAGGTAGTGAGTCTGGGGTGCCCCATATTCAAGGGAACCCCTGTTCAGGGAGACCCACATTGTGTGCCATGTTTCTTAGAGGTGAATTTGACACACTAAAAGCTATCAAGTAAAATTTATTAAAATGGAGTTCAGAGGACCTGAACACTTTTGCCAAGGTGAATTCCACCCTTTTTCAGAAAAGGGAAGTGTCTGTATGTGTGTGTGTGTGTGTGTGTGTGTGTGTGTGTGTGTGTGTGTGTGTGTAGGTGTGTGTGTGAAAGAGAGAGAGAGAGAGAGAGAGAGAGAGAGAGAGAGAAAGTGAAGGCTTTTTAAAGTTTATACAGGATAGATCCTCCCATCAGAGGATGGGTTACTCCCTTCTCTTTTGTGTCACAACCATTTGACACTCCCATTTACGTCATTAACAAAAGAGGTTGGTTTTCTTCTTTTCTGATGGGCTTTCTCTCAAAATTGTCAGGCCTGTGGATTACTTTCTGATCTTCTTCATCTGACTCTGCTAGGTCACAGGTCAACTTTCTCTTTTGGAACTTTTGACCTTGTGGAAATGAAATTTTCCTTTGTTTCCCACATAGGTGGTCAGGGGAGTATTTTCCCAGAGACTGTCAAAGTGCCAGTTAGGAAGATAGGACCTCTGATGTTTTTGTGGGGAGAGAGGGGAGAGAGAAAGGCACATTGCATCCACACACCTGCTTCTCATTTCACTCCAGCTCGGTATGGAGCTCCACAGCACCACATTTATGCTTCTAAATGCCAAGACTAATGACAAAGGCTCTTTCTTCTAACTCACTTGCCCAGTCCAGGAATTAACGGTCTGTGAAGTGTGTTTCATCTTCCCCTTGAGTCATGGAAAGTCCCTTTTATCCCCCAACCAGTGCTTGAATTCCTATCATCTGTGAAGAAGAGAGGGGGCAGAAGACATTTTCTACTCAGTGACAGTTCCTCAATATTTGAAATCAACACAGAACAACTGGAGGCAATTAATGATAAATATGTCTTTCTGCCTGTCTCTCCACGACTCATTTTTTCAGGGTTTCCACCCTGTGATTTAAGTGATATAAGGATCTCTGAGAAAAAAGACTCCCATGACCCAGGTAGGTTTTAAATTGTTCTGAAACTTATTGTTCTAGTTGCCTGAGGGGCATTGAGAGATTAAATGCCTTGCCTGGGCTACACAGTCAGTGTGTGAGAGGTAGAGCTGACTGAGAGCTAAGTTCTCTATCATATTGCCTCTTAAACAATTGGACTAAAAAAATAGTTCATGGCAAGTGTATAAGAAAGATGTAAAGAAGTCCAAGATATTACTGATTGCAGACATCAGAACATTTTCAATGAGCTTCAGAGATTGTGAAGGAACTAAACAGGCAAAAGGGAGTTCCCAGTAACAGAAACATTGTGAGCAAAGGTATGATAGGAGTAAAGTACAGAGCCTACCAAGGGATGACTTGTAGTCCACTTTAGTACAATACTGGTGATGATGATAATGATGATGATGATGAAGAAGAAGAGGATGATGATGGTGGAAATGGGGATGATGCTGATGATACTGATGACAACTATAATACCTAACATTTTTAATGCACTTTAAAGTTTGCAAGGAACTTTAAAAATATTATATTATCCTGGGAGGTAAGTACCATTTTTATTTCTATTTCATAGATGAGGAAACTGAGGCAGACAAAAGTTAAGTAACTTGCCTAGGGTCACAGAGATAATAAACTTCTCAGGAAAGATTGGAATTCAAGTCATTACTGACTCCAAGTCTAGCAATCTATCCCCTCTTTCATCTACCTGTCATGAAGATAAATATATCATGGAGATTAAAGTTAGACATGAAATACTGCAGAATATTGAGGTAGTCTCAAACATTAAATGAAGGAATATGAACTTGATCCCTTAGATATTGTGGAGTCCTTGCTGTATTTTTAGTGTAGGAGTATGGTAATGAAGAGTGAATTAATGGGAGAGAAAGAAGAAAGAGGAGGACCAAAGAGGAGGGTGGCGCAGTAATCTAGAGGAGTGATAATATAGACTTGTACTCAGGTAGAAACAGTGGAAATTGGGAAGGAGAGACAGATTCTCTCAGTGTAGCAATATAGATTCCCAGGATTAATATTAAATAATGTTTGTCAATAATTTTTGTCACTGATATGCCTATTAATTTATTTGTATTCTTGGATCTTAAGGAGCCAAGTTTAGTGAAGAGGACAGGCTCCAACAGAAATAATTTTGCTAAACAATGACATTCAATGACGCCAGACCCTAGGAAGCTAAATTCCAGTTTGGCAAATTTTGCATTTCTTCTTCCCAGTCTTGTTTTGATAAACTGGAGAGTTCATTCTGTTTCGCACAAAACTTCAATACCATTACATTAAGTAGAAAAGTGTTAAACTTCCAATTGTAAGAAAATACACTTTTATTTTTCTTATTATTTTTAGAGAGTCCAGAAAATTTTTATTTGGAATAGGAAGAGGCAATTACTAGTCAAGGTGGCTCCTCTACTAAATATCACAGTTCTTAGAGGCTGTGAAGTGGATAGAATTCTGGGCTTGGAATTGGGGAAACTTGAATCTGGCTCTAGACCATCTTAAGCTAGGCAAGTCAATTAATTTCTTTCTGTCTCAGTTTGCTCATGTGTAAAATGGGAATGCATGAACTCACCAGGGTTTTTGTAAAGACAAAAAATGAGATCATATTTGTAAATCATTTTGTAAACATTAAAGTACTGTGTCAATGCTATATGTGTGTATACACACACACACACACACACACACACACACACACAGTCCACTAAAGGTATTACAAAATTTATGGCTTTAGCTAGGTTGAAATTTGAAGTCTGAAAAGTAGATAGCATGGCAGATCAGTCATATCTGGGGTCTTTTTGACACAATCAGATATTATAAGATGTTTCACCTCAGTGAAAATAATCTGTAAGAGCAAAGTTTGTCATCCAACAGCCATAGAGTAATGGATCATGTGCAGACGGACTAGGGAAAAGACTAGGGAATACTCTCCAGAGAGTATTCAAAGGATTGCATATTTAAAAAGGCCCATAAATGTTTTCTGTTTCTATGAAGGAAGAACTAATTCCAATAATTAAAAAAGATGTATTCTGACCTAATTTGATGAGGATTATTGCAACTATTAGAACTTTCCCAGCAATGAAATTAACTCCTTTGGGATGTGCTGCTCTCCCAATCACAAGAAGTATTCAAGGAGAGGTTATTGGAATAGAAGCTCTGAAAGACAACTTTTTGATAATGATAAATTAATATATATTTGTCAAGTTTAATTGAATTCTGGGTCTGTGATTCTACATTTTTTTGTGATTATAGCTTATGGCCTCAGGCTGGGAGGGGGTGAAACAAATGAAGAGGAAAACATGAAAAAAATAGACCCAGAATATTCTAGTGGCGATCACATGGAAATGCGAAGCTAGGGAAAGTTGGCCCAGGACATTGAATTATCTGTGTAGTCACCAAATAAAGATGTCCAAAAACTATGATTGCTTCCATTATGAGCCCTGGGGTTGTACCATAAGTGGATGAATATTTAAGAGTCTATGGAGAAAATAATGAATAAAAGAGCAACAATATTAGACTGTTTTCTTGGAATCTTTTCAATACCAAGCAGCTAAGAAAATCAGTGTCTCAGACCCTGGGGCTTAGGTAGAGGAAGGGGAAGATTGTTCCTGGAAATAACCCCCTCTTAAGTTTGTTCTTCTCTTCATGTCCCATCCATAATACATGTGGATTATGGGTACTCCATAACAAATATGAGTTAAAATTTTCATATTTATTTTCTTTCTCTGGGAGTTAACATTTAAGGTTTTTGTTCTTTCATCTCAAACCTTGGCAGAACATAATTGTCATGCCTGCTTCCTTTCTTTTACTTATGCTCTTCCTTCAGCCTTGAGTGCCCTCATCTTGTCCCTTAGCTTCTTTAAATCTTAGCCAGCCTTCAAAATGAGAATAAGGCACACCTCCTTCATGAACCCACCTTCAAGTTTTCTGGTCTCTATGAATCTCTCTTCCTGCTTTGGACATTTAGAGCAGCATATGTGAGTCATTACTTCCTCTTATACTGTGAAACCCCCTCTCTCTTTTAGAAATGACTTTGACTCTGGACTAACAAGTAATAGAGAAGAGTTAAAGATTTCTCCTTTAGCCCCAGAAATACATGAGTCTCGTATTAACCAGGTGCTTTTTCCAATTCTGGTAGAAAGAATATGAGCTATCCTACTCTGAAGAAGCAGACTCTACTACTCCAGGGAAGACCAAACCATTTCAATGGGTTCTCAATTCATTTCAGGAGGTGCTGCCCATGTTATATCCCAAGGATTCAAAGAGCCCTTCAGTCTCCAACATTTAATCCCTACAGATTAAATTGAAGTATATATTATCTCTGAAGAAAATATTTTCATGCTTTTGTTACTTTGCATTCCAGTTATTTACTGACCTGTATCTTGGGTAGATTTTTGCTTCATAAACTCCTTTCTTTTCCTGGCAAATTTGAGCAACCTAGCATTTATCTACATGGTCCTGAGCTTTCAAGGTCAAGTTATGTAAGATATGAACAGAGAATTTGAAATCCAGCTCAAGGGGGACCATTCCTTTAAGACAACTTGTCTTTTCTATTATTCATCTGAAAATTACTATTTTCAGAACATTACACATTTCATATCACCTTATTATTTCCTCTACAGTTTTGTTAGGATTTTTTTCAACTGAACCTATAATTTAATTATAATTAATGAATAATTTAATAGCATTGAATAAATTAATGTAGCACTTTATTAAATTAATGACAATTAATAATTTAAGACAACTGTATTAGAGGAAATCTCTCATTCAATGAAAATCAATACCTCTTCTGCAACTGCCTTAGAAAAGTTGCCTGTAGAACTGAAAGCCTAATTGATTTTCCCACATAGTCAGTATACTACAATGGTGAATTAAGTTAGGTCCTTCTGGCCCTCATGCCAGCTCTGCATGCATTACACCAGTGGCATAAAACTCAAATTGAAATGGATTCCTGTTGACCTCATATAGACCTAGAAAACAACACATTAATGTTATCTGTGTTGAATTGCAGTTTTGTTTATGTTGTTAAATATTTTTTGATTACATTTTAATTTGTTTCATCTAGAGGCTGTATGGAGGCCACCTGTTGTCACATAAGACAGCTCTACACTACATCATCCTACCTATCTAAATTGCACTGATAAATTAGAATTACTTTTGAGATAATTCAATGGTGGAAAACTCCATTATCAGGATCTGTCTCGGACAATCTGAGATAAAACAAATAGAAAGGCACAAGAAGGCAAACAGGACTTTGGGCTCCAGGGAGAAAAAGAAATTCTTTCCCCTCCAACCTTTGATATACATTGATGTGGAACTTCAACAGAGTAAAAGCTTGAGGGAAAATAGGAAGAAAGTGATAAGTAGTTTCACAGTACACATATATTAACCACAGAAGGGGAGGCTATCCTGATGAGAGTCATTCCTCTGACTCTTCAACCAACCATTCATCAAGAAGAAGCCCCAGTCTCTGAAGTTCAATCAGCAAAGTAGTTGTGCACAAATCTCCCTTCCTGGGACGTGCCCTTTAGATGATTGCTTTTAGGGATCAATCTCATCAAGTTGATTAATGTTGACCATCAATTGATTTTGGGTCTCACCTTTGGGTCTCACCTTATCAACTATCTTACATAAAATAAAATATACACAATACACACACATACGTATATATACATATATATATATATATATATATATATATATATGTATATATACACACACATATATATATATATATATATATATATATATATATATCCATTGTTTTTATACCAGGAGTGAAGCGCTATATAATTCTTTGTTTTCTATTGATTTCTATGGACATATTGCTGTTCATTATGTAAAGGCCACAGCACTAGAACTAGGGCAGATATAATCAACTCAAATAGAGGCAGGATTTTGTCAGCCCCGTGGGGGCTCCAAGTAGATTCTGAGAAAGTAAAGAAAACTAATCATACTTCATATAATGATGAAGCCACCCAGAAATAAATAGAACTGGAAAAATAGCAAGTAGTCCACCCCTCATTGGCCACAGAAAATTATGGTCTTCTATTTCATATCTTCTTAACTGAGTTCCATTCCATAAGTACTAGTACAAGTATGAGACTAGCTGAGTTCCTTAGCCTTCCTTTTCCAATTTTTTGATTAAATTACCTTTCCAGGTTTAGTTCACAATTGTCTCTTTTGCACTCTATTTGCCAGTCAAACTCCCCATTTGAAGTCTCAGGAATATGTTTTCTATAATATATATTCTATTTCCCACTTCCACATCTTTGTTCAGGCTGTCCCACATGTCTGGAATGAATTCCTTAATCACGTCTGGCTCTTAAATGTATAGCTTCCTTCAAGATTCAATTCATGTGCCATTTCCAACAGAAAAAATGTTTCTGATCCTTCTAGTTGTTTATCTTCCCTCCATCATGAAATATATTACATTTACTTGTCTGTTTGACTGTTGCATTTTTGGATTCCTTTATTTATCCTATACCTTACCAAATATTATGAAAACTGTTGAAGAAGTGGTGCAGTGGGTGAAAATGAAATGATTAAGGAAATAAAGGTTTAAACTTCTGTGCATATCCATTTATTAAATAATGTATGCAAATTGCAGGATAAATCAAGAACAGAGTTTCTCAGCTTAGGGCTATGCCCCAATACAGAGGAGACAGCCTTTTATACATTAAAAACAACTAATCAAATAGGACAAACTAATCAATAGGACTTACTTATTAGAAAAAACCATTAACCAGTATACACAATTAGGAAATCTGATTTCTTATTGGAGGAAAGATTAAGAACTTTCCAAGTTAGGAAAGGGAGAGCAAACAAGTACAATTCCCTGAAATAAAAAGAGATATTCCACTCTCCCTGAATGTCTATATACAGACAAAGAAACATGGAAGCAATAACTGATTGATCTGTATGGGGCCAGATTTCAGATAAATCATGTTGGTTTCTTGAGATCCATAGTTGTGTGAAAATTCCTTGAATCAATCTTCAGATCTGACTGGGTTTCTGGTCAGCACAAACCAAGTCCTTAGTTGAGTCTCTAAGCAATAGGTAGAGGTGGTACAGATTCCCAGCCATGCGGGCTGGGTTCAAACAATGCAACAAAGTCCTCTCACAACTCTCATAAATTTTCTCATAAAACATGAAGACATTATAGATTAAACCCATAAGTGGACAGAAATGAAACTAAACTAGCTCCAGAATTAAGTCACAAAATGAAGTCAATTTCCCTACCATATGATGTTCCAAACTTTTCAGTTCCCTCAGAGGAAATATCAGTTTTATTTCATATTTTTATTCTCACATTCTATCACAGGGCTTTTCATATAGCTGGCACCTAATATATCATTGTTAAACTGGCCTGGATTAAAATATGAACTCTGCTTGTATATAATCTCTTCTCTCAACTTCCCTATTGTCTAGAGTACCACTCTTTTTATTTCCACCTAAACTTGCATTCTCCATGTCATCCTTGATTCCTCATTCTCACTGGCTCCATATATTCATTCAACCACCAAAGTAATTTTGCTGAATCATAGGCATAACCATGTCATCCACTCACTCAACAAACTGCAATGACTCTTTATTTCCAGAATCACATACAGAATCTTCTGTTTGGCATTAAAAGACCATTATAACTTTGCTCCCTCCTACATTTAAGTCTTTTTGAATGCCTTTTTTATACCTTATATGTTACCATGGACTCTGTGATGCAGTGACCCGGCCTCCTTGCTTTTCTTCAACAGGAAACTCTATCTCTCAAGTCCAGACATTGTTGATGATTGGCCCTCCTTCCTAGAATACTCTCCCTCTTCATTGCCATATCCTGGATAACCTGGTTTCTTTCAAAAACCTGATAAAATTCTACTTTCTACAGCAAAGTTGCCAAACATACTACCACAGCAGAGTACTGGGGCTATAGTATGGCAAGAACTAAACTGAAATGAAATTAGGAAAAGCAACAAAATGTATAAAAATACAGTAAATGAAAGTTAATATAAAATGGTGGTTTTCTAAGTCAATATGTGGTGACAGTTAATCTAACGTATTATTTATTGACTTACTTGTTATGTGTTTGATACAACTGTTCCATAGGAAGTCTTTCCCAACTTCTCTTAATTCTAGTGTCTTTCTCACTCTATTATTTCCTTTTTATCCCAAATATAACTTACTTCGACATAGTTATTGTATACCATTGACCCATTAGACTATGAGCTGTTGAATCTATTTCCTTTCTGTTGACAGATCTTACTATACTGTTTGGAACATAGTGAACAATAAATGCTAATTGATTGAGTAGAATGCGTGTGTATGTGTGTGTGTTTCTTGCTTTCCTAAAGACATACTAAAGTCTCAGCATGGCATGCAGAGGACTCCAACTTCTCAATGACTATGGCAATTGCACAAGCTTAACTATATTCTATCACCTTAAAAAGGTTTTGAGAATGGGGCTAGTAATGAACTCAGTCATCAGCATCATGAACAAATCAGCAAGGTTAAGTAAAGGCAGAGGAACTTATTCTCAGGGAGCTGGATACCGATCAATATGGATGTGTTACACTGTATAAAAAGTCAAAAACATTTTTTTAAAGTTGTGATGAACATTTTTTCCCATTTTTTGTTCTTATTGAAAAGCATGTATCTCTGGGACAGAATGGGGGAAATGATACATTTGGAAATGTAGGTGATACAATAACCAAAGATAACAGGAAAAATATTCTAAATATTTTAAAAAGAAATATACCCTCTCTAAGCAGATTTGCTGATTGTAGGATGGCTTTTCCTGAGCTGCTAGTGTTTATGCCTCACCCTGACCTGGAATTTAGTTTAACAGGATTTTGTTTTTTTCTGTACCTATTTGTATAGACTTTTTTCTCCCTTGATAAAATGGAAACTCCTTTACAGCAGG
>JAQQSK010012704.1:0-11765 GCA_028658325.1 Potorous gilbertii | reverse complement strand
AGGAAACCAAGTGTGTATTTCATGGTGATATGCCACTAATATGATGTGAGATGATATAAATATGTCAGTTAAGCAAGCTCTCTCATGATGCTAATTTCCTTTTTTTCAGCCTTCCCAGAGTCAACCATAAATAATATAATGCTATTTTTCAGTGCTGAAACCAAAAGTGAACTGCCACTGCTGCAGCTGTGAGGTGCAGAGGGAATTAGAAAATAAATAAACATATTCATAATTTTTCTTTTTCTTTAAAATTTTTTAAAAATTATTATTATAAGCATTCTGTAAAATTTTTAATTCGAAATTCTCTACCTCCCTCCCATACCTTCTACCAGTCACTGTTGTTTGGTCACATCCAACTCTTTCTAACCCCAAGGACCTATGTCTATGGGCTTTTCTTGGAAAATATACTGAAATGCTTTGCCATTTCCTTCTAAAATGGAGCAAGACAAACACAGCTGGTAAGTTTCTGAGGCCAGATTTGAGCTCAGGTTTTCCTGACTCCAGGCCCTGTACTCCATCCGCTGAGCTACCTAACTGCCTCCATGATAATCAATTACATGGACAAAATCATACAAAACATTTAAATATTAGCTGTATTTTTTTAAAAAAGAAAGAAAAATAAAAAGAGAAAACTATACTTCAATCTGTACTCAGAGTTCATCAGTTCTCTCTGGTGGTGGATAGCATTTTTTCATCATGAGTTCTCTGGAACTGTCTTTGATCATTGTATTATTCAGAGTAGTCAAGTCTTTCACAGTTGACCAACATACAACATTGCTATTACTGTGCACAATAATCTACTAGTTATACTCACTTCACTTTGCATCACTTCTTGCAGGTCTTGGACATGTTTTTCCCCCTGAAATCACTCCTCTCATCATTTTGCACAATATAGTACTACTCCATCACAATCATAGACTACAACTTGTTCAGCCAGTCTCCAATTGACAATCATTCTCTCAATTTCCAAATTTTTACCCCCACAAAAGGGATACCATATTTTTGTACATGTATGTCTTTTTTCTTTTCCTTTAGTCTCTTTGGAATACAGTCCTAGTCGTGGCAATGCTGAACCCAGTTTTATAGCCCTCTGGACTTAGCTCCAAATTCTTCTCCAGAATAGTTGGAACTATAATACTACTCCACCAACAGATCATTAATGTACTCATTTTTTCCTCATCCTCTCTAACATTTATCATTTCTGATAGATGTGAGGTGGTGCACAGAGTTGTTTTAATTTCTCTTTCTCTAATCAATAGTGATTTAGAATATTTTTCATATGACTAAGAGCTTTGATTTCTTTTCCTGAAAACTGCCTGTTCATGTCCTTTAACCTTTTAACAATTGGGAAATGGCTTTTATTTTTACATATCTGACTCAGTTCTGTAGTCAAAATATATTTGAAAAATAAGGCCTTTATCAGAGAAACATGCTATAAATTTTTTTTATATTACTTTGTTGTCTATGATACCTTTTAGCAAAATGTAGTTTCCCTGATTATCCATTTTAATTAGCTCTATTTTGGCTTTTGCTTTGTCTGAGATCTTGATTACTTCCCCTGTCTTTTTTTTTTTAGTACAGCTGACATATATTAGATTCTATTCTAGAACTTTATTTTAATTTCATATGTGTTTTTCTGTTTAAAGTGTGTGTCTCTTGTAAACAACATATTGGATTCTGGTTTCTAATCCATTCTACTATCTGCTCCCATTTTATGGATAAGCTCACTCAGTCAACTTCATAGTTGTGATAAGTAATTGTTTTCCCTTCCACCCCATTTTCTTCTGTTTCTTCTCTGTGGTTTTATTCTGTCCCTGCTCAAAAATCTATTTTGTTTCTAAACACCGCTCCCTTTAATCTCTCGTCCCTTTTATCATCCTCCCTTTCCTATTATCCCCTTCTCTTATATCCCTACTGGATAAGTTATATTTCTATATACAACTGAGTGTGTGTCTGTGTGTGTATTTATGTGTATGTGTGTGTATTCTTTCTTTGAACCAATTCCAATAAGAGTGAGGGTCAAACACTGCCATTTATTCCCCCTCCAACCATTTTCCCCTCCACTATAAAAGCTCTTCCTTGTACACTTCTCTTATTCTCCCTTCTCCCAGTACATCCCTCTTTCTCATCCTTCCCTTTTTTTGAGATCATTTCAGCATAATCAACTCATATGCTGGTTGTATATAAAATTCCTTCCAATTGCCCTAATAATTATAAAATTCTTACGAATTACATGTATCATCTTCCCAAATAGGAAGGCAAATAGTTTAATTTTATTGAAACTTATAGGATTAATCTTTCTTCTTTACTTCTTGTGCTTCTCCTGAATCTTGTGTTTGAAGTCAGATTTTCTATTCAACTCTGGTCTTTTCATCAGAAATGCTTGAAAGTCCTCTATTCCAATAAATATCCATATTTTTTCCCAGAAGAATGATACTCAGGCTTGCTGGGTAGGTGATTATTGTAATTCTAGCTCCTTTGCCTTCCGGAATATCATAATCCAAGCCCTCTGCTCCTTTAATTCAGAAGCCACTAAATCTTATGTGATCCTAACTGTGGCTTTACAACATGTGAATTATTTGTTTCTGGCTGCTTGAAGTATTTTCTCTTTGATCTCAGAGCTCTGGAATTTGGCTATAATATTCTTGGGAGTTTTTATTTTGGGATTTCTTTCAGGAAGTGATTGGTAAATTCTTTTAATTTCTATTTTACCCTCTGGATTTAAGCTATCAAGGCAGTTTTCTTTGATAATTTCTTAAAATATGATGTCTAGGCTCTTTTTTTAATCATGGCTTGCAGGTAGCCCAGTGATTCTTAAATGATCTCACCTTGATTTTGTTTTCCAGGTCAGTTGTTTTTCTTGTTTTTTTATTTTTTTAGTCAGTTGTTTTTCTAATGAGGTATTTCACATTTTCTTCTATTTGTTAATCTTTTGACTTTGTTTTATTGCTTTTTTCATGTCTCATGGAGTCATTAGCTTTCACTTGCCCATTTCTAATTTTTAAGGCATTATTCTCTTCAATGAGATTTTGTATCTCTTTTTTTCCATTTGGCCAATTCTGCTTTTTAAAGAATTATTTCCTTCATTTTATTTTTGTACCTTCTTTTTCATTTGATCTATTCTGCTTTTTAAGGAGCTCTTTTCTTAAGAATTTTTTGTAATCTTCTACCAAGCTATTAATTTTCTTTTCATAATTTTCTTGCATCATTCTCATTTCTTTTCCCAATTTTCCCTCTACCACTCAACTCTTTCCCTAATTCTTCTAGGAATTCTTATAGGGCTTGGATCCAATTAGCATTTTTCTTTAGACTTTGTTTGTAAATGTTTTTGCATTGTTGCCTTCTTCTAAATTTGCATCTTGATCTTCCCTGCCACTAAGGTAGTTTTTTATGGTCAAGTTGTTTTTGCATTGTTTGTTCTCATTTTTATAGTCTATTTCTTAACTTCGAACTTTTTGTTTAAGTTGGGCTCTGCTCAGTTTGGCTTGGGGAGACACTGTCTTAAGCTTTTGTCTTTTTCATGCTCTTGTTTTCCAAAGCTAGTTATGGGTATCTGCAAGTTTTTGTTGCTTCCAAAGTGGTGTGACCCTGTGAGGTGTGGTCTGTACTCTAGTCTTTACCCAGGAAGGGCCCCTGTTTCCCTGTAACTACAAGCACTAGTGCTCTCTTTGCCTTGAAATCAAGACCAGGAACCCTACTCCCTTGTGACCGCCCCCAAGCTTTCTTCTCCATCCTGAAACTGTGACCCAGAACTGTATATAGGTAATAAAGTTGGCAATTCATGACATCTGTGCCTGGTAATAGCAAAGGGTCCCCTGTAATCTCTTTCTTTCTGTCCCCTTTACCATCTCTTGGCTCAGAACTCCCACAGCTGCTGCTATTGTTGTGACCACTGTAGCTGTTGCCACATATGTGGGCTCTGAACAAGGCTTCCAACTTGGTTTCATCAACCCCTCTTGCCAGACTCCTAAGTTTTCTTAGCCCAGAAAAATACCTTGACCTTTTGTTGGCTCTGGGTCATTATTTTAAAGTTATTTGGAGGACAAAGTTGAGAGAGTTCAGCTGAGTTTCCCCTAATCTTACATCTTGGCCAAGTTTATTCATTATTTTTTTTAAAAAGCTTAAGAATAATAACTGCTACTTATTTGCAGCAGCAAAGTTGTAATAATTTCAAGCATCACCTGAGAAGTAATGGAATTTGAAGTTCAGCACAAAGAAGTGGGGGAGGGGTTAGATCAGTCTAGAGCCTGTACACCCTGGGGAGCTTCACTCACCATAAAGGCAATCATTACACAGTCATTTAAGTTCTATATCATTTCTGATTTTATAAGACACTTCATAACTAGCTCAGTTCACTCAGGACTATGAACTGTTAATGATATTGATGATCATGATAAAGTAATAGGCATTACTTTATAGAGAACTTCAGCTACACTTATTAGATACTTAACATTATTGCAATACTTAATGTGACACTGGTTATCAATGGGAATAGCCTGGCCCTGGGACACCTGAGTTCTAGTCCCAACTCTGTCACTAACTTTCTGTGTAACCCTCTTCAAGTCAATTCACAGCTATAAGGTTCAGTTTTCTCATCTATAAATCAATGCAGTTGGACTAAATCATAGACCTAAGGTGAAAAGGGACCTCAGAGGTCTATTTCTATCTCCTCATTTTAAACATGAGAAAACCAAGACCCATAAAAGTGACTTGCTCAAAGTCACAAGGCAGAGTCACTTTTCAAGTTCAGGTCCAATGAATTCAAGGTCAGTACTTTTTCCAGTGAAATTACACTGATGATCTCCTAGATTTCTTATTAGCTCTAAGCTTCTACTGGATAAGACTTCATGATTTGTATAAGCATTTATTTAACATTAAAAACAATTTTTATCTATGAAATTATTTGCTTTGTTCATATGTACCAGCAGAATATAAGCTTCTAGAGAAGAGGAGAAGGGATGTTTTTAATTTTTGTCTTTGTATCATCAGTGCTTAGCATAGTACATTGATTAGTAAATATTTGTTGGATTGGATTCAATTTAATTTATGCACTGTAGGGAATCAAGGGAAAAAGTGTTGTATAAATAGATCACATAAATAGAAAGGGAGTAGTGGCAGGGCTCACCTCCAACTTTGGAGAGCTAGTAATTATATAATGATAGATAGTGTTACTATGGAGAAGATGAGGATGTTATTCAACACAAGGGGTATGTAACAGAACAACATCTAGGAAATAACATAGAGCTATGATATGGATCTTAGTCATCATAATCCTAGACAAGTATAAATAGGGAATAAGTTGAAGTATTAACCTAAAATTCTGGAATTGAAAGAGACTTTGAGGACTATATATATGCTGATATTATCAGTTTACTGATAAAGAAACTAGGGTCCAGAGAAGCTTAGTATGGTCAAGGTCACACCAACTTTTTGTCCTTCTGTCTGTCTGTCTAGTTATCTCTCTATCTACTTATCTATCGATATTTGTCATAAAGGACAATTGTAAATTATCTCCATACAATATATTTAAGGAATAGATTCTAGTATAATTTCTCTAAGGCCAAAGATCATGAGTTACCCTAGAAAAGGAGAAAATAAAGATATTTTTAAATATCCCATATATGAATTTGATTGTGATCATCACATTAATGATTCTGAACTCTAATTTTATTTAACACAGAGAATCTCAAAGTATGTTGTGAAATTTAAAATTCTCAAAATAAAAATATTTTCATTTTTAAAAATAGCAATGGGGGAACATAGAATCCCTCCTCTTCCCTCCTGCCCCTGACAACCCAACACCAGCACCCAACAAAAATATCTGCAAGATTTTAAAATTCCCAACATCCTCTCCAAAAAAGAAAAAAAAAGAAAGGAACTGCTGCTCTTCCAACTATCCAAGAAGTTATCTTTTGGAAATCATGGTTTAAGTTTTATATTTGAAGAAACTGAGACAAACAGAGATTAAGTGACTGGTCCAGGGTCACACAACAATGAGTATCTGAAGCAAGATATGAACTCAGGTCTTCCAAACTCCAGGTCCAACACTTTATCCACTATACCACCAGTTCATTGCCTGAACATATAACAGTGGTATAGTAGAAATCACACTTGCTCTGGAGTCAGAATACCTGGGATCAAATATACCTTCTGTTGATTACTACCTATATGATCTCAGGTAGGTCATTTACACTTGCTAGGCCACAATTTCCTCATCTGCAGTATGGGTACATTGGATTACATGACCTCTGAAGAGGGAGGATGAAAACCAACACAAGTACAAGGGAGCAGCACAGAGTACTCAAAACCCCAAACCAAATATTTTATGCAGCTCTAATATGAAGAATACATTTGTTTGCAATCTCTGTCACCAGGTTTTCTAGGTTTTCTAATTTAAGAATGTTACTCTGACTACATATAGAATCAAAATTATGCTTGGAAAGTGAGTAGGTAATGTCCCAAACTGCTTTTTCAACACTGTCTCTGGGTTTAGCATTTCAGTCAAAGATCACATCTACCCTGATGAAATACATGACAATTTTCATGAATGTATCACAAGGTTGTCACTTGCCTATAGCATCACAATGCAAAATTCAAAAAAATTTTGTTTTTTAATCACTGAAAGCAGTTCAGCATAAGATTTAGGGCCAGAAGAGAGCTTAAAAATAATCTAGTTTACTAAAAAGGAAATAGAGTTCTATAAGAGGTGAAATCACTTGCCACAATTCATAGAGTAGGTCAGAAACAGAACAGATTTAAACCCAAGTCCTTAGATACTCTCTAAGGGCAGATGGCTAAGGCAATTTTCTCCCATATGCTACTTCTGCTATTCAGAACTTTGGAAAGCAAAGGTAACATTTAACCTAAGGCACAGAATAAACAGTGAACTGGTACTGAAAAAGTATTTTTTTTTGGAAGAAGCCATTCATATTGGTACATTAATTGTTAAGTTTAATTTGCTATTTGAAGTCCAAGCCATAACAGAAAGTACACTTCCTCTGGAATGTGCTTCAGAGCTGAGTAAAATATTTAGTTTTGAGTTTCAGGCACTCTGTGTGCTGCTACCTTATACTTGTGTGAGTCTCCATGGCCACTCTTTCGATATAAATTTAGAGCTAGAAGGTACCTAAGAGGCCATATAGTCCAATCTACCTATACTACAGAAGAGGAAAGTGTACACTAGGAAAAAAATTAATTTTAATTTTTACATCTCTATAGCACAAATTGGAAGTTTCTTCCTGGTCACAATGGTTCTAGCTTGTAAGTTTTCCTTATGTATTACTGAAAAAAAAACTGAAAATACAAAATGCCAGCTCATTGTATCAATCCCACTGAAATAAAGCTAGGAAGATAAAGTATTGGAGGCAGAAAGACCTGAGGGCAAATTCAACCTCAGATACTTACTAGCTGTGTGACCCCTAGCTAAGCGACTTAACCTCTCTCAGCCTCAAGTTATTCATCTGCACCTACCTCACAGGGATGCTGAGAGGACAAAATAACACATACAAAGTGTGTGGCAATCCTTAAGCAGTATAGCTATTAGAACTATAGAGATCAGGACCATTTTGTATACCTATGGTGAAATGACTTGCAGCATTCTTACCCCTAAGTATAATATTATTCCATGAAATACAAATCTCCAGAAAAAGCATCGTCGAAGGGCATTAATGAGTCTGGGTTTTTTCTTTGATGCCAGCTCTCTGTCCCATTCCCTGAAAAAAAACATAAAAAAGAAGACCATTAAGTTGGAAGTACAAATGTTTGAGTTGTTATGTACTCTCAACATAGTTTGATTCACTCAAGTATATCCAAGGAGATTTAGTCAAATTGACTTAAGAAACAAAAAAGTTTGTAGAGACCCCAAAGATGTAGTGCTCACTGACTTGGTAACTCAATAAAAGCTCAAATCTAGTTCAGTCACATTTTTGGCACATTTAAATGCCTCACCATATATCACCCAGCTGGGAGTTGATTCATGAAAAGGTCACTGTGTATTTCTTAAAGGAAAGAATTGTACTGCCTAACATCAGATGTAATAGGCAAAATATTTTAGGAGTTTTTATGACCTTTAGAAAAAAAGAAAATCAGAGGAAGAAAGAAAGAAAGAAAGGAAGGAAGAAAGAGAGAGAGAGAGAGAAGAAAGAAGGGAGGGGGAAAGAAAGGGGGGGAGAAAGAAAGGGGGGAAAATAAAGACAGGAAGGAAGGAAGGAAGAAAGAAAGGAAGGAAGGAAGGAAGGAAGGGGGAAGGGAGGAAGAAAGTAAGGAATGTAAGAAGGAAGGAAGAAAAAAGGAAGAAAGGGAGGAAGAAAGAAAGAAATAGAAAATATATTCTACACTATGGTTTTCAAAATTACGTAGGTTTATCAAAAAATTTTCCTAGATCTTTACTACTTAAGTAGAATATATAATTTAAACTCAAACAATGAGCTGAAAAGTTAGACGGTTGATTTCCTTAATATCTTAATTTTCCTTTTCTGATCTGGATTTATGATTCCATCTAGTGAGGAAACTCCCTCACTGGAATCTATGACCTTAAAATTATGAATCTGTCTAATATTCTCCCTCACTGGAACTTCCTTATACCAATGCCTAGACCAGAAACCATATTGTAAGCCGTAACATTTTTGTTAATTTTGTTTTCATTTTTAAGTTTTATTGATGACTTTTTCCCCACCCAAGTCATCTCCTTCTTCCACTGAATCTGACCTTGTATCAGAAACTAACAAATACACACATACCTACATAAATAAACAAAACACATGGCAATTGTGATCCCATCTAACAGGATATACCACATTCCATACCCATTGTCCCTATCCTTTCTAATGAACAAATGTAGAGATATTTCATCATCAGTTTACTAGAGCACTTAAAAATACTCATTTACCAATCTATTAATTTGCTAACCCACACATAACACAGAAATCCTTCAACTTCAAAGTTTATTGTTCTATGATCTGAATGAGAATGGTTTCACTGTTAACTGTCCATTTGGAGTATCATGGAGTCAAGCTCAATAAGTTCTCCAAAATTAAAGAAAATCAGTCAACTCTTTTGTCACATTTCAATGATCACCGTTCTTATAAATTTCATGGCCTAACAGAGGAAGAAGGGGTTGGCCCAACCAGCTTGTGAAAACAAAGACTTTTTATTTAAATCTTTTTATTCAGATGGAGATACTCCTGGAATTTGGTTACTTGAAAACCAATCTTTAAAAATATTATATATTTTAAAAAATCTTCTCTGTGGTGAATTTATCACCCTTGGTTTCTCAAAGGCATACAGTTTATGGTCTGAAAAAGTTTCTCAGGGCACTGAGAAGTTAAATAACTTACCCAAAATTCTACCACTAGTATGTATTAGAGGTATATTTTAACCTACACCTTCCTTGACTCTTCTAAGGTCAACTTTCTCCATGCTGTCTCTCTCTTAGTTTAGTATTAAATATAGTTTTAAAATTGAAAGCTTTAAAATGGTAAACAAGTTCAGCTTAAGGAATCCACCACATCTATTCTTTCTATCTAGTGTTAGGAATAGAAATTATTTACTTAGGAAACAGAAATTCTGGCTGTGTTTCTACTACACCAATTATTTACTTTTTGTTAAATACTCTATCTGTCATTAGATAGTATTATCTTGTAAAGTGTTGTTCTTGTTATTATGTTCACTAATTTTTCCATTGTGTCCAACTCTTCATGACTCCACTTGGCATTTTCTTTGTAAAGATACTGGAGTTTGCCATTTCCTTTTCCAGTTGTTCTCATAGTCTCCTGTTAATAAAAAGCTTAAAGTTCACTACATCCCCATCTTTTTCTAAAATAGTATTGTCATTCTAAAGAATATCAGTATATACTATAATTCTACAAGAGATCAAGCATACATTAACTTCTGTAAGTAGTTACAAAGTAGAGGACAATTCTATATTTTGTATACTGGCATGTCTACTAATGTCACTCTGCATAATAAAAGGCATGACACTCAAAAGAAGATTCAAAGTCAAGCAAGATGCCTGTGTGCAGAGAGGGGTGGAGCCAATATGGCAGAGTAGAAAGACCCATATACACTAGCTCTTCCCCCAAAGCCCATAAAATACCTGTAAAGAAAGACTCTCAACAAATTCTAGAATAGCAGAAGCCACAGAATATTGGAGTGGGGGAGATTTCTAGCCCAGGGTGACCTGAAAGGCTGATGGGAAAGTTCTGTCACACCAGACATGGAGCAGAGCCCAGCACAACCTTGGCAGCACACCACCAGGAAGAGCATGATTGAGTAGGCTTCAGGGACAGAATCTCCAGCGGCAGCACAGATCCCTCAACCCACAAGTGCCAAAAGTCAGTGAGAAGGTTTTTTCAGCTGGCTGAGAAGGGAGCAAGGTGTCCCCATAGTGCAGCAGTAGGCAGGGGCTCCCGAGGTAGGTAGCAGCCCCCTTCCATTGCTGAAGGTCTCATCATAAAGCCTTAGGAGAATTGAGCCCTGTGTAGTGGCCCTGCCCCCCACCTAAAGCTCCTGGGGAAACTGAGCAGCTGATCTTAATCTCACTCTGAATGGCTGCCCTGCCCCCACCTAAAGATCCTGGGCAATAGAGCAACTCATCTGAATCTCAGCCCAAAGTGCTGGCTTGGTGGAACTAGAGGCCAGGTGGTTGCGGAGAAGAAACTCTACTACTTGAAGATCCTGGGCACAAAAGTTTTTGGTTGCTCCCAGACCAGTGTACAAGCTTGATTGTGCCACCTTGGAGGAGCTGAGAACTTACAGATCCCCAGAGTATACCCTACTCTTGACAAAGGACCCAAAAGTCAAGTAGCTGGTTGGGAAAATGCCTAAAAAAATGAGAAAAAAAATAAGACTATAGAAGGTTACTTTCTTGGCGAACAAATATCTTCTTCCATCCTTTCAGATGAGGAAGAACAATGCTTACCATCAGGGAAAGACATAAAAGTCAAAACTTCTATATCCCAAAGATCCAGAATACATATTCAATGGTCTCAGGCCATGGAAGAGCTCAAAAAGGATTTTTTGAAAGTCAAGTAAGAGGAGGAAAAACTGGGAAGAGAAATGGGAGAGATACAAGAAAATCATGAAAAGCAAGTTAACAAATTGCTAAAGGACACCCAAAAAATAATAAAGAAAATAACACCTTTAAAAATAGGCTAACTCAATTGGCAAAAGAGGTTCAAAAAGCCAATGAGGAAAAAAATGCTTTAAAAAGCACAATTAGCCAAATGGAAAAGGAGGTTCCAAAACTCACTGAACAAAATAGTTCTTTAAAAATTAGAATGGAACAGATGGAGGCTAATGACTTTATGAGAAATCAAGAAATCACAAAACAAAACCAAAAGAATGAAAAAAATTGGAAGATAATGTAAAATATTTCATTGGAAAAACAAGTGACCTGGAAAATAGATGCAGGAGAGACAGTTTAAAAATCATGAGACTTCCTGAAATCCATAATAAAAAAAAGAGCCTAGACATCATCTTTCATGAAATTATCAAGGAAAACTGCCCTGTTATTCTAGAACCAGAGGGCAAAATAAATATTGAAAGAATCCACCAATCATCTCCTGAAAGAGATCCAAAAAGAGAAACTCCTAGGAACATTGTGGCCAAATTCCAGAGTTCCCAGGTCAAGGAGAAAATATTGCAAGCAGCTAGAAATAAACAATTCCAGTATTGTGGAAATACAATCAGGATAACCCAAGATCTAGCAGCTTCAACATTAAGGGATCGAAGGGCATGGAATAGGATATTCCAGAAGTCAAAGGAAC
>JAQQSK010012703.1:0-11765 GCA_028658325.1 Potorous gilbertii | reverse complement strand
TTAAATAAATAAATTAAAAAAAAAACTTCTCTGTGGTACCACCTCATACGTATCAGAGTTGTTAATATAACAAAAAAAGGAAAATATTGGGTGTTGTTGCAAGGGATATGGGAAAAACTGAGACACCTATTCATGTTGGTGAAATTGTGGAGCTATCCATGCATTCTGGGAGCAATTTGGAACTATTACCAAAGGACTCCAAGTTTTCATACCCTTTTATCCAGTAATACCATTGCTAGGTCTATATTCCAAAGACATCCCCCCAAAAGGGAAAAGAATCCCAAAGGATGATATTTATAGCAGCTCTTTTTGTGGGTAAGAACTGGAAATCAAAAGGATTCCCATCAATTGGGGAAAAGTTAAACAATCTGTACTACATGAATATAATGGAATGTTGTTGTGCTATAAAAAATGACAAGCAGAATGATTTCAGAAAAACCTGGAAAGATTTACATGAACTGATGCATGGTGAAGTGAACAAAATTAAGATAACGTTTTACACAGTAATAACAATATTGTTTAATGAAGAACTGTGAATGACTTAGTTCTTCTCAGCAGTAAAAAGAGCCAAGATAATCCCAAAGGACTAATGAAGAATACTCTCTGTCACCATAGAAAGAACAGCTATTGCTTGAATACAGACTGAAGCATGCTATTTTTCATTTTCTTTCTTTTTTTTATTTGAGTCTTTTTATTCAGAATGACTAATATGAAAATGTTTTATGTAATAGAGCATATATAACCTATATCTGATTGCCTGCCATCGCAGGATGGTGGAAAGGCAGGGAGGCAGAGATAAAATTTGGAACTCAAAACTTCAAATAAAAATGTTGCACATTTTTTTAAAAAAGAAAATAATCTAAGAAAAAATAAAAGCTTCGTTCATTTCTGTACTTTTCAGTGTTTTTTTAATAGGAATGAGTGCTGTATTTTGTCAAAGGCTTTATCTGCATCTATTGTTATAATCAAATGCTTTTTTGTTATTGACATAGTCAGTTATGATTATAGTTTTCCTCATATTGACCAGTTCTGCATTCCTGGCATAAATTCAGTGTGCTATTAGTGTATGATCTTTGTAATAAATTGCTGTATAATCCCATTGTTAGTGTTTTATTTAACATTTTGCAGAAATATTCATTAGAGTGAATGATTTGTAGTGTTCTTTTTCTGTTCTCCATGGTTTAGGTATCATAACCATAATTTATCATAGAAGGAATCTGTAGGGCTCATTCTTCATCTACATTTTCATATAATTTATATAGCATAGGTTTTAGTTGTTCTTTAAATGTTTGGTAGAAATTATTTGTAAATGAATCTTAAATTGGATATTTTCCCCCTTAGGGAGAAGATTTATGTCTTGTTCATTTTTTTTATTCATTTTCTTTTTTTGCATTAGAAATGAATTGTAATTTATTGGAGATATTGATCAGAAAGAGGAACACTAGTGACTCATGATTAGAATACAACTATTAAAAGGTATAGGCAGGTTAGTGGAGCAGCCGATGGAGCACCAGCCCTGAAGTCAAGAGGTTCTGAATTCAGATCGGGTCTTAGACACTTACTAGTTATGTGACTTCAGGCAAGTGACCCAACCCTTTTTCTTAGTTTCCTCATTTGTAAAATGAGCTGTAGAAGAAAGTGGCAAATCTCTCCAGTGTCTTTATCTTTGCCAAGAAAACTCCGAATGAAGTCATAGAGAGATAGACACAACTTTTCATGCTTCTCTTGATTCTTGTATTTGAAAGTCAAATTTTCTATTCAGATCTGAATGCTTGAAAGTCCTTTATTACGTTGAATATCCATTTCTCCCCTCGAAGTACTATATTTACTTTTGCTAGGTAAGTGATTCTTGGTTTTAATCCTAGCTTCTTTGACCTCTGGAATATCATATTCAAAACTCTCCTGTCCCTTAATGTGCAAGCTGCTATCTTGATTGTATTTTCAAAATACTTGAATTGTTTCTTTCTGGTTGTTTGCAATATTTTCTCCTCAGTCTGGGAGCTCTGGAATTTGACTACAATATTCCTAGGAATTTTCCTTTTTGGATCTCTTTCAGGAGGTGATTGGTGGATTGTTTTCTATTTCTAGTTTACCCTCCGATCCTAGAATATCATGGCAGTTTTCTTTGATAATTTCTTGGAAGGTGATGTCTAGGCTCTTTTTTTTTGATTATGGTTTTCAGGTAGACCAATAATTTTTAAATTGTTTCTCCTGGAGAGTTATTCTCTAGCAAAGAAGTCCCTGTAATTCCCCTCTGATCAATCGCTTGATCCCCACACTACTGTGGGAAGCAGATGCTGTTGCCACTGTTACCACCACCTCTGTTGTCCATGGGGTGGGGCTGGACCATACTCCTCTCTCACTCTTGTCCGAGAGAGTTTTCACATTGACCTTCTATGATGTTTTTGGCATTTGTGGGCTGAAAAGATCTAGAAACCATCACAGCTGTAGTGATTCAGTCCCCTTGCTCCAGCCATCTATGCTGACATGGCCCATGCTGGACTGCACTTTGCTCCCAGCCTGGTATGATAGACCCTTCTTGTCAACCTTCCAGGCTGTCTTATTCTGGAAATTTGTTTCACTCTGTCATTTC
Source organism: Potorous gilbertii (assembly GCA_028658325.1). Taxonomy (NCBI): domain Eukaryota; kingdom Metazoa; phylum Chordata; class Mammalia; order Diprotodontia; family Potoroidae; genus Potorous; species Potorous gilbertii. The sequence goes on along the minus strand of JAQQSK010012703.1, from coordinate 9,172 downwards.
ATGGGTCCTGCAGCTCTAGAACTTGTTTACAGTAATTTTTACAGGTATTTGGAGGGGTTATGAGGAGAGCTTAAGCCAGTGCCTGACTTTACTCTGCCATCTTGCCTCTGTTCCCCTTGTTCATTTTCTTTTTCCAAGATAGGTTGGAAACTATAATCATAACTGACTATGTCAATACAAAAAACATTTGATTATATCAATAGATGCAGATAAAGCCTTTGACAAAATACAGTTGGAATATTTAATGTCCTATTTTCTGTTCTGTTCTGTTAGTCTGGGCAATTAATAATTTTGTAAATATCCATTTCATTTAGACTCCTAGTTTTATTGCCATATAATTGGGCCAAATAGCTCCTAATAATCGCTTTAATTTCATCTTTATTAGTTGTACTTTCACTCTTTTCATTTTTTTCCTGGTAATTTGGTTTTCTTTTTTTATTTGTAAAATCAAATTAGTCAAATACTTTGTCTATTTTATTGTTTCCTCTCATAAAATAAGCTCCTACTTTTATTTGCTAGTTAATTTAATTAATAAATTAATCAATTAAATTAATCTCTCCTTTGATTTCAAGGATTTCTGCTTAATTGTGGATTTTAAGTTTGTGGTTTTTTCAGTTATTTTTAAAGTTGCATGAATAATTTCTTGTTCTATTCTTTTTTATCTTTTTTGTTGACATAAGTATTTACAGATGTAAAATCCCCCTAAATGATATTTTGGCTACATCCCACAAATTGGTATATTTTTTCAGTGTCTTAATTATCTTTGATGAATTGATTGATTGTTTTGTTATTTTTCCTTTGATCCACCCATTATTTAGCTTTAGACTGTTTAGTTTCCAATTAGTTTTTAATCTGTTTCAAAAGCCAATTATTAAATTTAATTTCTATTGCATCATGATTCCAAAAGGTTTCATTTAATATTTTTGCTTTTCTGTACTTGAATGTGAGGTTTTTATACTCTAATACATGGTCAATTTTTGTGAAGGTACCACGTCAAGTTGAGAAATTGGTATAGTCCTTTCCATTCCCATTCGATATTCTCCAAATGTGCCCCATATTTAACTTTTTAAAAATTCTATTTATCTCCTTAACTTTTTTCTTTTTTTTAAAAAAATTTATGATTATAATCTAAATCTGAGAGGGGCAAATTGAAACCTCCATTATTGTAGTTTTATTGTCTACTTCTTCTATTAATTCATTTAAGTTTGCCTTAAAGAATATAGTTGCTATGTTATTTGGCCCATATATGTCTAGTATTGACATTAATTCATTTTCTATAGTTCCTTTTAGCAAAATGTAGTTATCCTGATGTCTGTTTTTGCTTTTGTTTTATCTGGAACCATAATTGCTCCTCTTGCCTTTTTTACTTCAGCTGAATAATAATAAATTCTGTCCTAGTCCCTTAATTTACCTCTGTAAATTTTTTTAAGGTGTGTTTCTTGTAAATAACATATTGTGACTTTTACGTGTCTTTCCTGCTTATAATTTACTTTGACACTTTTTTTCAGGTAGTTTTCTAAGGGATGTGTTGGCAGAGCTTGGCAAAATTCTGCTTTCATTCTACTATCTTGAGTCCATTTCCCTCCCTTTACAGTTGTAAAAATTGAGGACTCCTCCCTTTAAGCAGCTTTTGTTTATATGGCTTATTTCTAGCAATAATTAACTTATTACAAATTTAAATGTTTCAATATTATGATGAAAATAGTTTCAACCCCACAGACCCCATGAAAGGTTCTCAGGGACCCCCAGAAACCCTCAGACTACACTTTGATAATACCTATAAGTTATTTAATCTAAGCATCTCTCCATCTGTGTTGGATCAGCTAGTTTAGGGATGGAGCTTTGATTTGTACAGAGCACCAGCCAGTTGTAGCTAGAAGCATAGTTCTATACATATATCTAGCCACAGGCCTGAATAGAGTATGGGTCAGGTGCATCAGCAAAACTGGTCATACCTAGCCCTGACTCAGTCATGTTTATGGCATATAGTCACTTATTCATTTGCTCAAAAGTCTTCAGCGGCTCCTTATTAAAAGTTTTGACTCCCTCATCTGGGTTCCAGGCTCTCCAAAAAAACTAGTACCACAGTAATTTTTTCTCTAAAAATATTATATTTTATCAGCATTTTCTTCATATTCATTTCTTAATAGATTTAGATTTTAGATTGTAAATTCCTTGAGAATAGGACCAATTGTTTTTCTTTTCTTTTTTTTTAATCCTCAGCACTAGCATAGTGTCTGACAGATAGTAAGCACTTAATAAATCTCTCCCTCTCATCTATCTGTTTTTCTATCTATCTGTCTGTCTGTCTGTCTGTCTGTCTATCTGTCTATCTATCCATCTGTCTGTCTCATCCCCTACCCATGTGGCCAACTTTTGTAATAAAGAACTTTTTAAAAAGGGATACATGCACATGCATACATGCCTTGGAGTGGGCAAGTGACATAGTTTGGCAAAACCACCCAACACGTCAACAAAATGTAACAGTATAGGGAGATTTTGTTCAGTTTTCTTTTAAATCATTGATCATTATCCTCGTTGCTGATTTTGCTATTTTTCCATTAAAGTGTAAGTTGTTCCTCCATTAGATCACAAGTGCTTTGAGGACAAGTACTGTCTTTTGCCTATTGTATCCCTGGTGTTTGGCACAGTGCCAGGCACATAGTCAGTACCTGAGAGTGATTGACTAACGGATTCTTTCCATTTGCCCTTCTTCGTTGCAGTCATTGGCCACACGTTGCCTTTCCAGTCTTACCTACTTTATTCCCTTCTACCCAGTCAATAAAACTTTATAACTTTATGTCAGACTACCCCTTCTCCCTTTAAAATCTTTAATCTCTGTGTCTTTGTTAACAGTGTTTCCTATACCTAAAGTAATGTCCCTCTCTCTTTTTATAATTAATTCCTCCACATCTTTTAATGTTCTTTTCAAATGTCCTGCTCCTCCAGGAAGCTGTCCTGTCAATACCAGTCCTTCCTTTCTTTGGACTGCACATCACACTTTATTTTGTACCATGTAGATATACTTAAAGGTTAGACATTAGTCATGGTTTTCCTGTGTTTGTGCATATGGAGTGGGGAGTGAGGTCAGGGATCTATGATTTTATTTTTATAGGGAATTTGGATTATCCTCAACTTACAGTCTTAGAGATTTGCCAAGAGGTTAAGAGGCTTACTAGGATCACACATTTATTATGTTTCAGAGATGGGACTTGAACCTGGGTATTCTTGACTTAAGCTAACACTCTATCCAATGTATCACTTGGCCTCTGTTTATTGCTTATCCCCTTTTGAAATTCTAAGGCTATGTTTTAGATAACTTTATGCCTGTAAACTTATCCTAATGCTTTGGTGTCCATTGTGGGGCTCTGTACATAGTATTTTGTTTCTCCCCTCTCCATATACAAGATGAGAAACAGTAGTGGTAATAGTAGTGTTAATGACAATAATGAAAAATATTTTTCCAAACTGTCTTGCATTTAAAGAAAAAAACTGGTTTCTTTACATCAATACTCTGAAATAGATAGTGTAATTTTCCCTATTTCATAAATGAGGAAGTTGAGGATCCGAGAGGGGAAGTGACCTTCCCAGGGTCACATGTTCAGTTGGTGCTGGCTCACGTTTCCCAGAGTTCATGCTCCAGCTCCAGACAAGTAGAATGAAACTTTTATATCTAGAAATTGTCTGCTGAAGGACAAAGCAGGGAAACCAAATCCCTTTATTTCTTCCCGCAGAATCTTAGCAGAGCCCATTTGGAGGAACTTCAGGGGGCTTCTAAGGAGATACAATTCTGAGTCAGATATTCATTAGTATATTGGGACAAGCCTTAGGAAAATACTAGATTCCATGTACTTACAATGCTGGGGGCCTGCATTTCTCCAAAAATTCTCCTTTCTCCACAAAATTCATTGTATTTAGCTAGAATACAAATGTAGCTTGGTATTTCTGTGTGTCATCTTGTATTGCATGCAGTCATATCTACAAAAAAATCATTTGAAATAGTAAAAAGTTATAAAATCAGAAACAAATACTGTTACCCACAGTTAGTCAGCCCTTCCTTTCCTTTCTTTTGCAAGGCTGTCTAAGACTGGACACTGCTGCGTACTCATTCGAGCCCACTGTAATTTGTATTGAAAGTTACAGAGGTGCAGTAAGTAGCAGAATAAACCTGGACTCGATCCCTGGAAATTCACAACAAACATGTGCTAGCAGAAGGGGGATGGGAAGGGAGAAGGGTCGTCAGCTCCCTGCGTATTTCATGCCGTCATGAAATGCTAATTGGTTCTCATGTCAAGAACTATCGGGTGAGATGTAAAACAAAACAGAAGTCATTTCTCTAAGGCTTTTAAAGTTAAAAGCTTGGATAAGCTTGAATAGTTGGAACCAATAATGTGCTCTCCTATTCTCTTTGATTCTGTATTCTGGGATGTCCATTATGAAACCATCAATATACCGTGAAGGTCACAGGCAAGGTGAATTGCTCTGGGACATAGGAAAGCTTAGCTCCTCTTTTCCCTCTCTGATATCAGTCCTCATAAAAGATGCTGATCCCATCCAGAAACACTGCCTTAGGCATTGAATCCTCTGCAGAAAAAAAGTTCCTACAGCTGGTTCTTGGGGGAACCATAGGTGTGGTCTGAATTTTAGATTGTCACAGGCTACCTGGCTTTGCGTTGCTGCATTTGTCTGGGGGCTTCCATCTGGGAGATGGCTAAAATGAACATGAACTCTACAGTCAATTATATTCATTGGCATTTAACAAGCAGGGGCATTCTCAACCACTGAATGGGAAGAAGAATGAAAACTTGTCAAAAAATGCATCATGATATGGAGCAGTGGAAGAAACTGAGGGGACTTGGAGGCAGAAGATTTGAGTTGGGCCCTGTCAGATATTACCTGTGTGACCCTGAGAATTCAGTGACATTCAATTAAACAAGTATTAAGCACCATGCACAGCACTGTGTTCTACCCTGGGGATGCAAAAATATAAACAACATAGTCCCTGCCCTCAAGAAGATTACATTCTATTGGTTGGCTTTGGAGTGGGAGTAAGATATATCCTACATATACACAAATAAGTAAAGTGCAAGGAAAACTGAGTTGGCCAGCTAAGTGGCATAGCACAGTAGGTAGAGTGCCAGGCATGAAGTCAAGAAAACCTGAGTTCAAATCTGACCTCCTCAGACACTAACTAGCTGTGAGATCCTGAGCAAGACACTTGACCCTGTTTGCCTCAGTTTCCTCATCTGTAAAATAAGCTGAAGAAGGAAATGGCAAACCACTCTGGTATCTTTGCCAAGAAAACCCCAAATGGGTTCACAAACAGTCAGACAGAACTGAAAGATGCAACAACCATATCGAGGGAAATTGAGGGAAGAGAGAGGACAAATAAATCAGCGGAGAGAGTAGGTTTCACTGAAGAGCTGGACCTTGAGTTGAGAGATTATATTACCCTTGGATGTACAGTATAACTTGAACTTCAAAGCCTATTGTATGACACACTTTCCTTGTTAGTAGAGAATTATTACTAAATGCCCCAGTATAAGGGGAAGAGCTGGTTAGAGAGAGAGAGAGAGATCCTGTACTTCTGACTTCTAGCTTCAAGAAAGAAGATGCACCCTTCCAGAAACTTTTCAGGTCAGAAATTTTTGAATTTTATCCTATAGAGGATAATATATTTTTCCCAATACCACCAGTTAATACTATCCAAATATCACTGAGATTTGAGTATTGTCAGAGGAGAAGAAGAAAGAGGAGGAGGAGGAAGAGGAGGAGGAGGAAGGAAAGAGCAGGAGAAAGAGGAAAAGAAGAATATCCTCACCCTGGTAACAGTAGAAAGCAGTTATAATTGTGATAAAGTTGGAAGCTAGATTGTAAGACCTTGAGAAATAAGTGGGAGGTAAGGAAGTGGAAGCAGTGAGTAAAGAGTTTCTCCCTAGGAGTTTGACTGTCATAGAGAGGAGCAATATAGGAAGAGAACTTGAGGAACTGTGAAGTCAAGTGAAAGTTTCTTAAGGACAGGGGATATGTTTGTGGACTTCAGGAAAGGAGTCAATATAATATAATCTGTGGAATCTTAGCCAAGTCACTTGCCTGTCATAAGACTCTGTTCAGCCCTTCATGACATCTCACTTGGACTGTTTTAACCAGTCATTTCATCTTCAGTCTAAATCCTTGACGTTCCATCTTTCCCACCACTGTTTCAACCATCTATTTTTCTTTCTAATTAATTTAACTGATATCTACTACTATCTACTCAACTCCCCTAGCCTACCAAAGTACAAATACCTGATCCTGACACTCAAGGCTTTCCACCAGCTGGGCACAAACTATGGAAAGGCAGAATATTAGGATGGAAAGGATTTTGAATCAGAGAACCCTCGTTCAAATTCTAGTCCTGTTACTTCCTATCTATTTGACCACAAACAAATCATAACCTCTCCAAAATCTATTTTTCTCAAATGTAAAATAAAGAGATTGACTTAATGGCCCCTAAGATCACCTCCAGCTCTAAATCTATGAGTTATGACTGTTAGAGCTTTTCGTCATATCATCTCCCTTCCATACTCTATGTACCCACCAGACTGGCCTTCTACCATATCCCTTGCTTTTCTACCTACAGGCCTTTACTCACAATATTCTCCACACACTTGAAATAGATATAACCACAGTTCTGTTAATCTTCCTTCTTTCAAGGCCTTGCTTAGGATCTACTTTTTCCTGGAGCCCTTTCTTCCAATCCATGACTTGTTCAGAAGTTTTCTCTCAAAATTTTCATAGCTTTTTGCCTGGACTTCTTCTTTCTATATATCTCTCAATTACCCTTGCATCGAAGTTTGAAGGACTACAGATTTAGACTGGAGGGGCCTTTGAGCTATCTCATCCATTCCCCACATTTAACAGATAATGAAACTGAGGTTAAGAGTGTGATGTAAGGGACAGAGCACTAGATTTCAAGTCAGTCACTTCAATTCCCAGCTGTAAAAGGGAGATGATAATATTTCTCACAGGGATGACTCTTTTCAGGGCTGCTATGAGGATCAGATTATGGGTAAAATGCTTTGCCGACCTTAAAGCATTGCATAAACACTTAGTTGTTAGGATGACTTGCTCAAGGTTGCACAGAAAAAAACTGGAAAACAGTGGGATTTGAGCCCAGGACTTCTGACTCCCAATATAGTACTTTTTCCTACTGCACAAATTATTTGTATAATTGTCGTCTCCTCTGCTCTGCTCCAATAGATTGTAAGTTGTTAGACTTGAGAGCAAGTTTTGTATAATATTTGCTTTTGAATCACCAGAACTCAGGATAGGGCACTGCACACAACAGAGATTTCCTGTTCAGTAAGTTGTTGAATGGATGAATTTGTAAAATGAAAATAAATGTTGAATACCTCTCTTATAGGATTGTTGAGTGGAAAATATCTTGTAAGTCTTAAATGAGGGTTATCATTATGTGCTCCTGAACTAGCATAGAATTAGAGCTATGAGTCCTTAGATATCATCTTGTTACTTACAGGAAAGGTAATCATAGTTGAGGACCTCGTCCAGGTTCACACAACCAAGATGTAGAAGATCTGAGATTCTTAGTCTTAGGGAGTCTTAGATCCTCTCATTCTCTGTCTCTTGCTTTTTTGCCTCTGAACTAAGCTAAAATATGGTCTGGCAGAATTGCTTCTTTCCCACTGCTTCTCTGAGTATCTCCTCATCTGTCAGAGGCTTGCCAACCCCTAAAGTTGAATGCTTGCAGTGATCTCTCTGATCCCCCTTTGAGGGTAGCTGTGTCAGGAGATAGTGGTCACAAGTTAAAGGACATCTCAAGGTATATCATCACAAAACCAAAAGCACTCTCCAGAAAACAGGCATTTTCCATGAGTAACGGGACATTTGTATATATTTGACCAGATCCACAATTAACTTCTGGTCTGGAAATTCCCTCCATTAATGATGATAGGCAGATCAAGTAGAATTTATGGTCTTAAAAGAGCTTTCTGAGGATACTAGGAGAATATATGCCTCACCTAGTGTTATATGCCAGCAGTAAGATTTGAACTCTGGTCTTCCTGACTCAGTGGCTACTGCTATATCTACTATGCCCTGCTAAATTTCCAGGCAACCTTTGTCCCAAGAAAGGGATGGTAGGTTGGGACTGTTCTGATGGAGTTGGATTGAGGAGAATTGGGACTAGGTAGGGGAAGGGAGGAGCAGATACACTACCAGGAAGTGTGGTGACAGAGATTGCCTTTCATCACATTCTACTTCCTCAGTCACCCAGGGGTCACTTGGGGAAGGAGCTATGTCCCCCAAGCCACTTGATTAGAATGCTCCCCAGATTCCCCCTTATGTTTCTTCCCAACCCCAAGCCCCACATTAGAAGGTCCACCTTCTAGTTCCATTACCTTGAGGGAGAGTTCTACATTTTTTAATCTACAAAGTCCAGGAGCAGAGCTGTCACATGAGGTTATATCAGGGCTCTCCAGGTGCCCCTAAGTGATCCTAGAGGCCCACTGAACCTGGAAATGGGTATCTTCAGCAGGACCAGTATTTGCATATGATCACTTTCTGTGGCCTGGATTGGCAGGGAGGTAGAGTAGGCTTTGGCCTGATTACTAGTGAGTCTAGAGAGAGGGATGATGCCAGAGACAGGGAGGGATGTGAGTCACTGTCATATGGGGAGGTGAAGGTTGGACCCCATGCTGCTCTTTCTGTGACTTCTGCCTGCTGGCATCCAAATGTTAATGCTTTCTGCTTAGTCAGGGTTGGCCCCTTGCCTTGGATGTGGGATGGGGGAGCTACATTCTGCTCCCAAGTTTATTTAGCAGAACCCTCAAGCTGCAGGCTTTTAGGGCTAGAATCACATTTAAAATGTTTAGGAGAGCTTGAAGTGACTTAGTACAAAGCTATGATTTTTCATGTGGAGAAACTGAGGCTGAGAGGGAAAGAAACTTGTCCAAGGTCACACAGTGGCAGAGTTGAGTCTAGACTCAGGTCTCTTTCTTTTTTGTTTAGTGTTCTTCTTACCACAATAGACTTGTAAGCCTTGGATTCTTTCAGTTGTATGTATGGCCATCCTTAATTCTCATTTTTGCCTGAAGGTGTATGTTTGGCTGTTTGCCAGACTATCTCACTTCATGTCTCTCTCGAGTCTCTGTTTTTCTCTGTCACTGTCTAT
>JAQQSK010012702.1:0-11766 GCA_028658325.1 Potorous gilbertii | reverse complement strand
AACACTTCCTCCACTTTGGTCTTGGGTTGAAGCCTTTTCAAATTGAAGAATTTACCATTAGTATGGTAGTGGACCTTGATGCCTTGTTCATCCACATTGAAAGCATTTGTCAACATGGCTGAAAACATCATGCTAAAAAACCATGTTTCACTCCATTGGTGACTGGGAAGGCATAGCATTGTCCACTATCCAGAACCCAGGCAAACACGCCATCATGAAATTGACGTGCAATACTGATGACCTTCTCTGGGCAACCAAATTTTGACATAATTTTCCATAAGCCCTCATGACTAACAGTGTCAAAGGCTTTGGTCAGATCTAAAAACATTGTGTACAGACCTCTGCTCTGCTCCTGGCATTTCTCCTGGAGTTTGCTCCTGAGAAGGAAGAGCCGCAGACTGTATGGCAAGGGTATAGAGTCACCCCATTAAGGCTCCTAGCAAGACTAGATTGTGGTTGTCCTTGGGAGTCAGGTAGGATTCCCCATCCTGGTAGTGAGTCAGTCTTGATGACCAAGCTGCTCTGGCTAAGGCTAGCTGATCAGTGGACAAAGCCATGAGTTTTTATGCAGTTTTAGAAGGGTGAAATTGTGTCGGGGGAGGGGTTAAGAGGCTTATCTGGGATACATACACGGTGAATTCACGGGGTGCCTTTGCATTAGCTGAACTTAGCCACATGAAACTTATACACATAAGGTGTAACTACACTTTGAGGGTACAACTATGCTAAACTTTTATGCTTCTATATATTTAAAAAGGAATTTATTTTGCTAAGTGTGCACACACATAATATGTGGGCTTAAAAATATAACTAAGTTGTGCTGGCTGTTTAAACAGCTGATAGGGCAATGTTCTGTACTATACCCATTGCTTTGTTCACCTCCACAGTCCAAGTTTCCTAAGTATTATTTTCTATGTCTTCATAGAGGTTCTTTACATCACACGTGGTTGTCAACTCATTTAGGGAGAGTGAAGTCATAGGTTTCGTAAAGTATTTGGAGATAATACATTTTATCCTCAAAATTACCTCAGCTGCCAGAATTAATTTAGATTGCCACATCATTGTCATTTTCTTTGATTGAAGTTTCTAAAGTTTCTATAATTTTTTCCATGTCCCAATTATTCTTTAGAATTACATTATTTAATGTAAGATTACTTTTTCAGTGATTCCCATTCAGTGATAGAGATCTATTATCTATAATTTTTCTGAGTTATTTTCAGTTCCTTAAATTCTTTCTTTATCTTTTGATAAGATTTGTCGAGTTTTGAAAAGGGTCACCTGACAGGGTATGGGTCCAAGGCTAGATGATTGCCCCTTACCCCAAAAGAATTTGTATCCCGTTTGTCTACTGACCCCGGAAAATACCACTCTGAACTCTCCTTGAATTTACCCACTCAATCTGGTATTCACCTGAATCCTCTCAACTGGCCTTTCATTGTCTCTAAGCTCAATTTTCTGTTACCCTTAACCTAGCTCAGCCCTTCATTGTCTATTACCTCCAGATTCTGGACTTCCCACCCTTGATCCTATCTAAGACCCCATTCTCTTTGTCCAGGTGTTCCCTAGACCCCTCCTCCAATCACCCCAGACTACTTGGCCACCTCTAGATCCCTCCAACTGTCTTTTGGTATATAAGATCCATCTTGTTTCCTTTAAGTGCTCAGATTTAATCTGGCTTGCTTGCATTAGCAATGCAGATGTTCAGATATCTTAAGAATCTGGCCATGTGGTGGCCAAAAACTGGAAATCAAGGGGATGCCCATCAATTGGGGAATGGTTGAATAAATTATGGTATATGAATGTAATGGAATACTATTGTGCTATAAGAAACAGGAAGACTTCAGAGAGACCTGGAAAGATTTATGTGAACTGATGCTGAACGAAAGGAGCAGAACCAGGAGAACTTTGTGCACAGCAACGACCACAGTGTGCGAGAGTTTTTCTGGTAGACTTGGAACTTCACTGCAATGCAAGGACTTAAAAAAATTCCCAATGGTCTTTTAAGGCACATCCTTCCACATCCAGAGAAAGAACTATGGAATTTAGTTGCAGAATGCAGCAGATCATTTTCTTTTGTATTACATTTTGGTTTGTTATATGATTTCTCCCATTAATTTTAATTCTTCTCCACGGCATGACTATAGTGCAAATGTGTTTAATAGGAATGTATGTGTAGAACCTATATAAAATTGTATGCCATCTCAGGGAAGGAAGAGGGAGGTAGGGGGAAGGGAGGGGAAAAAAAATCTAAGTTATATGGTAGTGATTGTAGAACACTGAAAATAAATAAAATTAATAATAACAAAAAAAAGAATCTAGCCATTATGTTAGATCTTTAATGAACCTTATTTTTCTTTGGCTAAAAGAAGGTTTGGGTTGAATTCATTCAGGCATGATTTCGCATGTGGCTATTTCTGGGGTCTAGCACACTTAAACCTTAACACACCTATTACAGTTTTACTCTCTATGTCTCCCTCCAATTTCAGAATTTTCCTTTAATTATTTAGTTGCTCTGTTATTAGGTTCATATATATTAAAAATTAACATTGGTCAATTTTCTATAATGGCTTTAAGCATAATGTAATTTCCTGTTTGTCTCTATTTTATCTTTATTTTCTCTAGCTTTATCTGAAATCATGCTTTTGACAATTCAACCAAAGCATAAAAGATTTTGCTCCAGCCTCTCTTTAAATCTATGTGAATCTTTGGATTTCATGTGTGTTTCTTATACACATTGACAGAGATTACTTTCTAATTCATTCTGTTATCTTTTTCCATATTATTGATGAGTTCAAAAAATTCATATTCACAGTTATACTTTTTTTTTACTTTTTTGTTCTTTATTTTAAAAAAAAAAAAAGATTTTCAATTTTCAACAGACCTTTCTACAAGATTTTGAGTTCCAAATTTTCTAGCCATCTCTACCCTCCACCCATCCCAAGACAGTATGCATTCTGATGACCACTTTCCCTCCCTTCTCTTGTCCCCTTTCCCTCTATTTTCCTGTAGGGCAATATAGATTTCTATACCCCATTGACTGTATATCTTATTTCTCAGTTGCATGTAAAAAAATTTTTAACATTCATTTTTAAAACTTTGAGTTCCAACTACTCTCCCTTCCTCCCTCCCCATCCATCCCCACTGAAAAGGCAATCAATTCTTGATTTTTTATGAAGTCATTTGCTTCCTTCTGCTCCATTCTAATCTTTAAGGAATTATTTTCTTCAGTGACCTCCTTTTCCATCTGACCAGTTGTTAGGGCATTCTTCTCCTCATTGACTTTTTGGATCTCTTTTGCCATTTGGGTTAGTCTATTTTTAAAGTGTTATTTTCTTCTGCATTTTGGGGGGTCTACTTTAGCAAGCAGATAACTTGTTTTTCATGCTATTCTTTCAGAATCCTTTTTGAGCGCTTCCATGGCCTGAGACCAATTCATATTTTTCTTGAAGGCTTTGGATGGGGGAGCTTTGACTGTTGTCTTCTCTTTCTATATTTTGGTCTTCCTTGTCACCAAAGTAAGAGTCTATAGCTTGATTCTTTTTCCAGTTTTTGCTCATTTTCCCAGCTATTGACTTGATTTTTAAGCTTTTTGTTAAGGTAGTTCTCTGCTTCCAGTGGGGGTGGTGGTGGGTATACTGTCAACGACTAAATCCCCCCACAATCTGTGGGCCTAGAGCTCCAGAAACAGTTGTTGCTACTGCCACAGTCCTTTCCTCTGCTGTTGCTACCACAGGTTTCTCTGCCTCAGGCTCCTCCTCCAAGGGTTCCTCTACCCCCTCCACAATTCTGGGCCTGGGGCCCAACCACTCTGCTCTCTCACACAGGTCCCACAGTTTTTTCCCACTGACCTTCCAATTTGTCCTTGGCATTTTGGGGTCATGAAACTTGGAAATCGTCACAGGTAGCCGAGATTCGATCCCCCCAAGACCTGCTCAGGTTCTGTATGTGCCAGTGTGGCCCACACTGGACTGTGCTCTGCTATTGTGGCATGATAAACACTTCCCAGTGACCTTCCAAGCTATCTTGGGTTGGAGATTTGCTTTACTCAGTCATTCTGTGGGTTCTGCAGCTCCAGAATTTGTTTAGAGTTATTTTTACAGGTATTTGGCTAGGTTTGGGGGGAAAAGCACTAGCAAGTCTGTGCTGTTACTCTGCCATCTTGACTCTGCCCCCCACAGTTATATTTGTTATTGTATATTTCCCTCTACCCTCTACTCTTGTAATTTTTCTTCTCTTTGCTCCTACTTCCTACTTTACAAATAAGGTGGTAGAGGAAAAGAAATTTGTTTGACAATTATGTCTTTCTAAGTGAAACAACTTCTTTTTTCTTCATAATTGATCTCTTCTTATCCTGCCTCCAATTCTAGGTTTTTACTATCTGTTCATTTCCTCTTAATACCTCCCTCTAATATTTAAGTTTATTTTTCTTATAACTATTCCCTTACCTATCATATCCTTCCTCTTTGGCTTGCTCCCTTGTCCTTATTCTTTCTTACTTATCATAAAAGGTTTATGTATTTCAATACATACGAATTGTGTGTCATTGTGTTAAATGTCTGTCATTGTGTTAAATTTATGATCCAATTCAAATGAAAATGAGGTCCCTATATATACTCTTCAAGATATGTATAATAGTGATTCTCTTTTTTCATCCTTTCCTCCTCAGTATTATCTCTGATTTCTCCCATTTTTTCTTTTCCTAAGACCAATTGAACAAAACAAAATTACCCATAGACTGTCATTTTAACCTTTTTAAATGACCCTATTATCCTTAAAACATTTGTTTCTCATTCCACAATTAACATGTAAATGCTTCATTTTGGTGTCTATATTTCAATTTCAAAATATCTACTCTGACCTTTTCATCAGGAATGCTTGGAATTTCATAAGGAATGCTCTTTTCCACTAATGTCAATTTTTCCCCCCTGTAGAATTATACTTACATTTTCTTATCATCTTTGATTATTTTATCTGTGACTTCTGGAATATACTATTTCAACGAGTCTTCTTTATTGTGGCAACTACTAATTTTCATGTGGCTTTTATTGTGGCTTCTTGGTATTTGAACTTCTTTTTGGCAACTTATTTTTTTTCCTTTGAATTGGAAGCTCTGAATTTTGGCTGGGATATTATTGTGAGTTTTCATTTTGAAGTTTCTTGAAATAATTGGTAGATTTCATTTTTGCTTTGTCCTCTGGTTTTAAGAATCCTTCAAAGTTTTCTTTTGTAGTTTCCTGAAAGTTTATCAAGGCTTGTTTCTTATCTTAGTTTTCAGATGATCTAATAATTCTTAGATTTTTTTCTCTCCTTGCCATGTTTCCCAGATCACTTCTTTTGATATTATACTTAAATTTTCTTCCATTTTATCAATCTTTTGGTTTGCTGTAGAGATTTCTTTTGTCTTGTTGAGTCACACTTTTCTGTCTGGCCTATTCTAATTTTCAGGGCTTCCAGTTTCCAAGTAAGGTTTACTACCTTCTATTTTAAGGTATAATTTTCCTTACTATTCTTTACTCTCTAGTTTTTCCATTACAGATCTCTCATTTCATTTCTTCCACATACTCCTGTAGTCCTTGTGGCCAGGACAATTCTTTTCTTCTGAGGTCTTACCTGAACTTGTTGTGTGGTTGCCTCTTTGGGATTTACCCCCGGACCATCTCTCAAACCCTGGTATTTCCTCTTGATATTCAGATTCAATCAAAAAATATTTATTAAGCACTTACCAGGTGCTAAGTGCTAAGGATACAAAAAGAGGCAAAAAATAGTCACTTGCCCTCAGGAAGCTCACAATCTAATGGAGGAGGCAACATGCAATCAAATATATACAAATAAACTTTATACAAAATCAATAGGAAATATTTAATACAAGGAAGACAGTAGAATTAAGAAGGGATTGAGAAAGACAGGATTTTAGTTGAAACTTGAAGGAAGCCAGGGAAGTCAGTAGGAGGAGTTGAAGAAGGAGAGCATTCCCAGCGTGGACAATGACCAGAAAAAATGCCCAGAGGAAAGAGATGGAGTATATTGTTCATGGAACAGGCAGGAGGCCAGTGTCACTGGATCAAAGAATACATTTCAGTGAGTAAAGTATAAAAAGACTGCAAAGGTAGAAGTAAGCTACATTATAAAGGGTTTTGAATGCCAAATGGAGCATTTGTATTTGATCTTGGAGTCACTGAAATTTATTGACTAGATGGGTGATTTAATTAGACTTGTGCTTTAGGAAAACCACTTTACTGGCCGAGTGGATGAACTGGAAGAGAGAGAGAGAGATGAGGCAGGCAGATCCACCAGTAGGCTATTGTAATAGGTCTGGTGTGAGGTAATGAAGGCCCGAACTAGAGTGTTGGTGGTATCAGATGACAGAAAGGGGCATATTCAAGATAAGCTGCAAAAGTAGAAGTGCCAGGCCTAGGCAACAGTTTGGTAAAGCCCCTACACTGAATTGTGTGGGCAGGGCCTTCCTAGTCCTGAATATGGTGGGCCAGGCTGCCAAGCTCTGCCTGTGGCTGCCATTTGTCCCAGGACCACAGAACTTCTCTCTGTCACCAGTCTAGAGTGCATCTCCTTTCCTGGGCTCCCATCACACTTTCAGGGACTCTTCAGACTGGATTCTGTCCAGGGCCGTTCTCTTACATTTGAACTGAGGTTGCTTTTGTAACCTGGAATGGACCCTACCTGGAATGTTTGAGGCTGATCTCTAGGCTCTGTCTGGGTGGAACTTCAGTATTACTGCTCTGCTTTTGCTGGACCTGGCTCAGGATCTGTCTGGCTCAGGCAAGGAGTCCCTTTCTTGACCCACCCAAAACATCCTGAAGTCACCTTCCCTTGTTTGACTTCTGCAGACAGGGCTTTTGGGGAAGCTCCATCTGGACACTGCCAGTCGCAGTGTCCTCCTCAGAGAGGAGGATTCCATCACAGTTCCTCCTGCCATGGTCTGCCCCCCACCTTCTACTTTTCACCCTCATGCTGCAGCTTTTCTATCCTGTGGTTTATGCAAGATTCTGGCATCCTTTCGTGGATTCCTGGATTGTGTGGCAGGACATAAAGGTGATTCAATTTCTTAATAGACTGGTGTATCTCTAAGTTCCAGTGGAATATTGTGGGGGATCTGGGATCCTCTGTGTTCTAACATGCTTCCATCTTATCCCAATTCCCTTCACTCCCAATCATCTTTCTTTTTTTTAATGGACCATACATTAAGACTATATTGACTATATTTTACTTGACTATATAAAGGCTCTATTTTTCTAAAGAAAAAGCACTGTTGAAACAGATGTGTTATAGCAATAAAGGATTTCATTCAGAAGACCTAGATTTGAGCCCCAAACTCTGCCACTTCTTAATTTTATGATGTTCGGCAAACCAGTGCATTATAAAGTGTTATATACTTTTCATCCAGGATATGGAGAGATAAAGGTAATAAACAATTGTGCCTCTACTACCAACTTATAGGATGACCTTTAACAAGTCACATATATGAGGTCATTTGAAATAAAAACTCTCAAAAAAGGATAATACCTCTTCTAATACTAATTTTATAAGAATGCTATCAAGAAAAATGAGTATATCTGTGTGTATGGATGGATGTATATATACCCACAAACACTCTAATACCTACAAATAAAACTGTTATGAAGGCATTCATAAGGCACTCAAGTATCCCTTTAGGTATAAGAAAGGAGTTAACCAGTGTAAAGTAGTCTGACTGGTACAGGTCTAGCCCATTATTTCAGTCTCTTGCCGGAATGGTACTGTTAGTGATGGGCAGCTAGGTGGTGTAGTGGATAAAGCACCAGTGCAAGAGTCAGGAGGACCTGAATTCAAATGTCACTTCAGACACTTGACACTCACTAGCTGTGTGACCTTAAGCAAATCACTTAACCCCAATTGCCTCATCCTGGGTCATCTCAAGTCATCCTGATGAATATCTGATCACTGGATTCAGATGACTCTGGAGGAGAAGTGAGGCTGGTGACCTGCACAGCCCTCCCTCACTCAAAACAAAGTCAAGTGCAAGTCATGTCATCATTTCTCTGATAGCATGGTCTTTTTCGGCAACAAAGGATGAACACACTGTTAGTGATAAGTTTTCTTATTACCTGTTCATTCTTATTGCTCTGTTTTGCAGTCTTCCCTCATTATTAGGTAATATAAAAAATAATTTTGCTTCTTATACAAAATGGAACAGTTTCCCATTGGTATCATATTGGCTCTTTGTCTGAAAAGACACATGAAGTCAAGTCCTGAGGGTCACGGAGCTGTTGCCTGGAGCACAGATGCCTCATCTTGTATGCTGCAACTTAGGGCATGGAAACCAAACACTGTAAGAGCTCCTGCCAGCAGCTGTCACCTCTTTCCTTTGTGAATAGTAATCAATTTGGTGTAGGTTATTGTTATGTGAGGTGTTGTTTTTCATCTAAACTCCTCTGCACTCCAAAAGGAAATTGTGAATTCAGAAACATAGGAAGGCAAATGAAAAAAGAAAACCAAAGATAGAGAAAGGAGAACTGTGTTCTGCTCATAAATAACATTTTCCTCCCTCACACTCTCTATGCCTTCTGGAAGGAAAACTATAAAATTAAAATAACTTACTCTGTAGGCAATTAATTTTGGTTGGCAGAGTATTCCTTCTAAGTTAACAAAGTGGACAAGAAAGATGTAATCAGGGAAATAATAAGTAGTTAAAAAGAAAAAAATATGCAAAACAAAATAAAAGCGGAGGGAAAATTCTTAACCTTTTATATTTTTATGCAGAACATGAAGCAAAGATTCTTTTTTGTCTTTCCAACACTTTTTAAAGTGAAAAGATAGACCTAAATTTGCAAAATAACTTTTTGTAACAGTTATAGTGTTACTGTATTACATTTAAACATATATAATGATAGTTTCTTGATATACTCAGTACAATTCCATGCAGAATATTCTATGTATGGTCTTTCATACAAATCTCATCATAGTTTTCTTGGTTCAAGAAAATAAAATAAAAAGTTTTTTTAAACTTCAAAGTTCAGCAAATTGACTTATAGAGATGATAAAGGTTTACAGAGCTACCTATCAATATTAATTGGAATTTTAAAGATGTTTAGGTATGTAAACTACTAAGATGTGTAGCATCTCGCACATTATTGATCCTTTGAAAATTTTTAAATAGCTTCCAAATTCCAAAAATCACTATATGAAATCAAGATAAACAAATAGGTGTCATAATAGTTTATAACTGGGTAATCTTTTTTTAATGAAGATATTCTATAAGCTTTGCCAAATATGTTCTTTGAAAAACCTTGGAGGCAGCTAAGTATATATCCAGTGGATAAAACATTGAACCTGAAATCAGGAAAACAAGTTCAAATCCTGCCTCAGACACTTACTAGCTGTATGACACTGCGCAAATCCCTTAACTTCTATCTGAGTAAATTTCCTCATCTGGAAAATGAAGATAATATCAGCATCTATCTGCTAGGCTCATTTTAGGATCAAATGAATAAATATTTGTAAAATATTTTATAAGCCTTAAAATGCGATATATACTGACTATCCTTGGCTATTTTTATTCTATGCAGGCATATTAATAAAAGTAAAAATGTATTATACAGTGGGGCAGCTAGATGGCACAGTGGATAATGCTAGGTCTGGAGTGAGGAAGACTCACTTACCTGAGCTTAAATCTGGCCACAGACACAAGCTGTGTGATCCTGGGCAAGTCACTTAACCTTGTTTGCCTCAGTTTCCTCATCTGTAAAATGAGTTGGAGAAGGAAATGGCAAACCATGCCAGTATCTTTGCCAAGATAATCTAATGGGCTCACAAAGAGTCAAATGATTGGAAAAAATCACACAGCTAAGAAGAATGAATGATTTATTCTCAAGTGCCAAGGAAACAGGAAAGTTTACGTTTTGAAACAATGTCCCAAGCAAATCCAGTCTGACTACTGATAATAGCCACAAAAGCCTTTTATGGAATATTCAGCCACTTTGCTTACTTCATGATTAAAGAATCATAAAGAATTGCTACCCATGTTATACAGATGGAAAACTGAGAAAGAGAGAAGAAAAATTATTGTATGGTAGAAATAAAGATAAAGGTCATGTAGGTTAACGATCTAGGTTAAGCAGATCAGGGTGTACAAGCTACAGTTTAAGGTAGCATGGCAGTGCGGTGCTCTAACACTTTTCTCCTTCGTACTAATTTTGTTCCTACTAGGGGACAACCACAAGACAAAAATAACTTACTATATAGGCAATTACTTTTGGTTGGCAGAGTAGTCCTCCAAAGTTAACCAAGTTGTAAGAAAGTGAAAGGAAGATGGAGGAAGGGGGAAGGGATGAATCTAGTGACTTATCAGAGAGGGATTGCAGGGATCTTTGCTGATGCTTAGAAGGAATTCTCTTGCTTGGATCTGGGTCCTAGTCCTAGGTGGCAGTCCTGGGGGAATGAGGAGTGCTGGCATGGTGGAGTTTGTGGCAGAGGTGGAACGGTAATCCTCTTCACAGTTCTAAGGTAGAAAAGAGTGCTTCGGGTCACTCATAGACCAAAATACAGACCAGGAGAGGAATGAACACCTCTCCTTTTATCATATGACCTTAGAAGAGCTGAAATTTTGTAGGTCCCTAGAATTATCTCTGAAAACGGGTGCACCAAACTCCTGAGGCTTAGGACAGTACATTTGTCCCTTACTCCCCACCGCAACTGGAAACAGAGACCTACCTTGACAAAGAGCTCAAAAGTCAAGTAATTGGAAAAATGAGCAAATACTGGGGGAAAAAAATCAGACTATAGAATCTTGCTTTGGTGACAAGGAAGATCAAAACATACAACCTAAAAGAAGACAACAAAGTCAAAGCTCCTACATCCAAAGCCTCCAAGAAAAATATGAATTGGTTGAAAGTCATGGAAGAGTCCAAAAATGATTTTGAAAATCAAGTAAGAGAAATAGAGGAAAAATTTGGAAGAGAAATGAGAGTGATACGAGAAAATCATGAAGAATGAGTCAACAGCTTGCTAAAGGAGACCCCAAAAATGCTGAAGAAAATAACATCTTGAGGGGGCGGAGACAAAATGGCAGAGTAGAAGGACTGATCTTTAGTTCCCCCCCCCCCCAGCTCATAAAATACCTGTAAAAAATGACTAAACAAATTCTAGAGCAGCAAAAGCCACAAAATGGTAGAGTGAAACAGATTTCCAGCCCAAGACAGCCTAAAAGGCTGACAGAAAAGGTCTATTGCACCAGGCTCAGAGTGATGTGCAGCCCAGCAAGGACAGGACTGGAGCAGGCTTCGGGTCACAGAATCATGGGTAGCAGCTGCGATTTCCCAGATTTCTCAACCCACAAACATCAAAGACAGCTTCAAAGGTCTGTAAGAAAGCTCTTTCATGTGGGTAAGAGGGGAGCATGGTCTGACCACTGGGCAGAGGCAGCCACTGCAGCAGCAGTTTCTACTTTCTTAGCCCTCAGCCTAAAGATCCTGAGGGAACTGAGGGGCTAACTTGGGTCTCAGTCCTGAATGGTGGTCCTGAGATGAGGAGGAGATCTGGCTTGGCAGAGCTGGTAGTGGATGTGGAGAGAGAATCCTATTTGCAGTTCCAGGGCAGAAAAGAGTGCTTTTGGTTGTTCACAGACTAGAATGCAGGCCAGGAGGGGAGTAAACTCCTCTCCCTTGATTGTGTCACCTTGGAAGAACGGAGAATTTACAGGTCCCTAGAGATATCTCAGCAAATAGCTGCACAAAACTTCTGAAGCTTAGGATAGTATACTGTCCGCTTGAC
>JAQQSK010012701.1:0-11766 GCA_028658325.1 Potorous gilbertii | reverse complement strand
CAGCCTCAGGACTTTTGGTGGCTGACCTGGCTGTTATTCAGGGTAAGATTAAATCAAGTTCTCAGGTGGGGGCAGGGTTGCCTCCCAGGCTCAGTTCCCTCAGGGGATTTATGCAGAGACCTTTTGTAATGGAGCTGCTGCTGAGCTCCTGCCTGCTCTGGGAGCCTCTGGCCACCTGCTGCCTCTTGAGGGGGACCTGAGTCATGGAAACACCCTGCTCCCCTCCCAGCCCATTCATACGTCTCTCTCACTGACCTGTGTGTCTGTGGGTGGAGGGACCTTTGTGGCTGCTGGAAATTCTGTCCCTGAAGCCTGTTTGGATCTGCTCGCTCCTCTCAGTGCCACGCGGCCAGGGCAGGGCTGGGCTCCCCTCCCATTCAGTGTGCAACAGACCTTTGGGATAGGTTTTTCAGGGCTCTCTGGAATGGAAATCTCCTTCATTCTGTTTCTGCGAGACTTCCCCTTCTCCAGAATTTGTTGGGAGTTCTTTTTATAGGAGATCCATGGGCTGTGGGTCCGGAACTAGCATAGGTGAGTCTTTCTACTGTGCCACCTTGGCTCCGCCCCCCCCCCCCCATGAAATGTTTTTACGAATAGAAAGTGTCAGGGGTTCCGAGGCAGAAGAGATAACAACCAGCTGAGTTTATTAAAACTTCATCCAGAACACTGGAGCTCAAAGAATAGGTAAGTCGATGGAGACAGTGGGTAGATGTTCCAAGCATAGGATGCAATATGAATAAAGGCCCCAGAAAGTGAAAGCGTATAATTTGGGAAGGAATCTTGAGGAGTGTCCTTTGACTGTAGGGGTAAATTGGAGCTGAACTGGGAGTATGTGTGTTGTCTCTGTTTCCATCCACTGAGGTCCTAGATAATGACAACAGTAGGAGAAGGCACGCAGCCTTCCTTGTACTTGAAAAGAAACTTGCCTTTGTCTTTGATCTGCTGCCATCATAATGTTCAACTCATCTTTCCATATGTTACAGTATGATTGCACAGTTGACACAGAAGATGTCAGTATCTGGAAATGTTTTGCTAAACATGGAATATTTTCTAAATGTTTTCTAATAAATAGGAGTGCAGGAAAGTCACATGCATTGGTAGATTTGAAGTTTGGGAATTTAGCAGTCATCTTTCATGTAGATTTTGTTCCTGGAATAAAAGGACTCCCTGTCACTTTGGAAACTCACCAACTATTCTTTTTTAGCCTAATCAGGCGTGTGCACTGGAATGGATTGGGTAGGAAGTTATGGCTTTCTTTCCTTCCCTCTTCCCCCTCCCTGCCCCACCAGGGGATGTCACTTAAGAAAGAAAGGTTTTTCTTGGAGCCAGTCACTTGGTAAGTGTTCAAATATTAATTGGTAACCATGAGCTATAGTGGGATCGATTTGCTGAGGCCTAACAAATTCTTGCTCAGATTTTCAAGGCCAGTCCCTTCCTGGTGACAAGAAGCAGTTTTTTCTGTTCTCTTTTCAGTCAGTTGAGTGATCTCTGACGGAGAGAACGAGAGAGAGTTTGGATCAGTGGGTTTAACAGGAGTTGGAAAAAGGAAATGAGAGACAGCTTGTTGGTTTGGAACTTGCGAAGGGTAGAAACATATTTCTGAAACTCAAACTTTTTTCTAATGCATGTACATATCAGAAAGAGTTAAGCATATCTGGAAATAGATATTTTCTAGCTATGCCTAGAATTCTTTAACCATTCTCTTATTTATTCATAGTCCAAATGTCCCATTTTGTTCTCCTCTCTCTTACCCTTATTGCTATTAGATAAAACAAAAGAATATTCCAGTCACCATGGTCCACTGGTTACAGATGAAATTTAATTAGTATGTCTTTAAAATATACCATAAACTGTATTTTAAAGGGATCCTGGCCTGATGATGAAGGCGAGCAACTCTCATCTTGATGATTACTTTCAAAGTTCTATCATAAAAGAATTAGCTTTTGAATCAGATCCATGCATAAAATTAAAATACCTGTCTTATATGAGGGCCCGACGTTTATAAGTTCTTGAATCTAAGGGCCATGAAACACTGGAATATGTTTCTAGGGAAGGATATAAAATCTCCTTTTCTGAAAATGTTTAAATGTAGAGTAATATTTAAGGATAGAGGCAATAGTTTGTCTGCTTGAGGTATCTTAAATGTCCTGAAGGCTGGAGTTTGACATATATATATATATATATATCTTTAAGCTCCTTGGGAGCAAATGATATAAGCTATTTGATGGAGAGGTGTGTTTTGTTTTCTTCTGTATCTCTAGGACCAAGCACAGCACCTTATGAATAGTAGGTACTCGAAAAACTGTTACTGATTGAAAGAGTGTTGTACTCAGAACTAGTAGGTGGCTCATTGGATTTTTAATTGCCCTCATAGACTGTCTGAAATGTTTCTGCATATTTTACCCTTTCAACCACTGTGTAAGGCCATGTTGAGTTAATGAAGGAAGCCAACCTAGCAACCTAAGAAACAAACTATGGTAATTCCAAACAATTCTTGTGTATGACAGAACATGTGATCCTGAAGTTGGAAGCATTTGAAGCAAGGATCTACAAATATGGATTGATCTTCAACTTGGTCAGTGCTAGCTTTGCTCATGGCATGTGTAGTCAAATAGATGAACAAATATCCAGAGCTATCAGTGAGGCCATATCTTTATCCTTCAGATTGTAGTTATGCAGTCATTTCAGTCATGTCTGACTCTTCATAATCTCATTTGGGGTTTTCTTGACAAAGATACTAAAGTAGTTGTCTAGCATTTTTTACAGATGAAGAAACTGAGGCAAATAGAGGTAAGTGATTTGCCCAGGGTTACAAAGCTAAAAAGTGTCTGAGGCAAGATTTGAGCTCAGATCTTCCTGACTCCATGCCTAAAATTCTATCTACTGCTTCTTGCATTTATTTTGCTTTTTAATGGGCTTAAATATTTTTACATGCTTAAATAAACTTATATACTTAAATATGTAAATGCTTTCTTATCTAGTAGGTTATAAACTTTTTGAAGGTAGGGAGTGTTGTGCTTGATTTTTGTCTTTGTGTCTGGGGTGCCTAGCACAATACCTGGAAAAAAGTAGATATTTAGCATGTGATGATGTTTGATTGGTTAGATTCCTTTGCTTTGAGATATCATTCTCCCTAAAAGGTAAAATCGTAGTGGTTTGCTAGGGAATTGGGATAAGTGGTGCTGGTGGCCCTGGAAAGATTGTCATTTCTATTCTGTGATGTGTTGTCAAAAGCAGTGTCTGAATGACACATCCTTGACATATTAATTCAAATGACTGCTTGTGTCCTTGTCACTAATAATATTTAGGGGATTTCCCCTTTCTGTATCAAGGAGAAGTAATTGTTCCCTTACTTATAAATCTTAGTTATGTCGTTAGCTGTTATTAAAGAAGGGTGCACCCAAACACCAAGTTCCAAATGGTCTTTTTCAGTCCCCTTTCGATGAAATTTGGAAGGAAGAGGGGACCACTGACAAATTTTCCAGAAGTGGGAATGGGTTGCCAAAGGCCCAGTGAGGGATGTCATGCTCAAGTAGCCTAAATGTCATCAAGAAAAGAAGGTACACTTCTTTGCTAGTAAACCCTAGCAATTATAAAACCAATTACTCAAACAAACAAAAAGCAATAATGAAAAAATATTGTATCTTCCATTCATTCAATACCTTGTTGTAGATAAGCTGTCTAATCAGGGTAAGCCCTGTTAAATTTTTGTGGGATGTGTGTGCGTGCGTGTGTGTGTGTGTGTGTGTGTGTGTGTGTGTATGTGTGTGTTCAACAGAAAATTCTCTCATGAATTTTTAGACTTCCCTGATCATGCTTGGTGAGGGTCAGGATGTCCCAGGAGAAACAGATTTAATTAATGAAGGTTATTGGGATGAAAAGGATACTCAGTCAATTTATATATTCAGAGTGGAGACCCATTTAAGTTGGCTGTTACCTAAACTTACTGATCAGAGAACAATTTCCTGGACAGAATGCCACTAGACACAACTTAAGAGGAAGGAAAAGCAAATCTGGTCTGGGAAAATTGGAAGTGACATCGCTTAATGTTTATTCATGGAACTGTAGAAGACCACAGTAGAGATGGACCTAAGAGATCATCTTGTCCAGTCCTCTCATTTTGCAGATAGAGGAACAGAGAGGGGAAGTAATTTGCTCAGGGTCATACAGAGAGCTAGTGGTCAAGAGAGGACTTAAACCAGGATTTTTGCTTCACAAATGAGTCTTTTTTACTACTATAATTGTTTTCTGTATCTTACCTGATAGAAGAACAAAATGATATAAATAGATAAACAAGGGAGGTGAGGGACAGGAAGGGGAGTGGATGTGGGTTCCACTACTTATATCTGTTTGCTGTGGTTGGGGACTTAGGGCAAAAATAAACTCCCTTGACTACTTCTGTAAAGGTAGCTTAGTCACTGAGTAAATGTTTTCCTATTTTCTTCCCTTAATTAAATTTCATGCTTTTAAGCTACTCCTCTCATTTACCTCCATTCTAACCCTTGACCGCTAGTATTATTGGCAGGATATTGTCGGATCATAGATTTAAAACAAGAAAGGACCTTAGAAGCATTAATTTAACTATCTTATTTGATGGATGAGGAAATTGAATCTGAGAGAGGTCAAATGACTTGCCCAGGGACACACAGGTAATGAATATCTGAGACAGGATTTAAACTCAGGTCTTTTTGACCAAGTCTTATATTCTATCCATTGTGTCCTGCAGCTATCTTTAAATGATGCTGAGAGTGGGGGTGCCACTGGTAAAAGCTGTATGTTTTTTGAATAGCTCACAATTAGGAAAAGCTCAATCTAGAGTTAAATTTTAACTACTACTGAATCTTTCATTAACTTTGCTTATCAAAGAAAGATTTGACTGTATTTAATTCTACTTTTATTTCCAAACTATTCTTTTGTAGAAAAAAATAATCCATCTTGCTGCTGGTGTTATTTATCCTTCATTCTCTAAGAGGACATGACATCAGGGAGATGATGTCATGACACAAAAATGAATTGGATTTAAGTGAGGGAGGGCTGTGCAAAGTCACCAGCCTCACTTGCTCCTCAGTAGTCATCTTGGTTCAGTGATGAGATACAGGTTAGGACAATCAGAGATGGCCCTGGGTGCAGTGGGAGCATGGTTCTTGCTACATTGAAAAGAAGTTCTAGATTATTTTTTCTTAAATAATATTTTATTTTTTCCAATTACACATAAGGACAATTTTTTAACATTAGTTGTTTAACAAATTTCCACCTCCAAATTTTCTCCCTCCCTCATGTGCTCCTCCCTAAAATGGTAAACAATTTGAAATAGGTTATGGATATGCAACCATAAAAAATGTGTTTCTATATTAGTCATGTTGTGAAAGAAGAAACAGACATAAATTAAAAAAAATAAAAATGAAGAAAGTAAAAATAGTATGCTTTGATCTGTCTTCAAACTCCATCAGTTCTTTTTCTGGGTATGGATAACATTTTTATCATGAGTTCTTTGAAATTGTCTTGGATTATCATATTGCTGAGAAGAGCCAAGTCATTCATAGTTAATGTTGCTATTACCGTATGATTATTGTTTTTAACACAGTTGGTACTTGTGATCTTTCACTTCAGTAACCTACATCTAGAGATAAGAAAACCCTTCAGATATCTTCAGTCATGGACATCCCTTTGCCTCTCAATGCCGTTGATTACTAGTATCTTTAAGCCCTTATGTAATTCAGAAGTGGGCTTTTTTATTTATTTTGATATTTAATTTCATCAGTGTGGGGAACTCCCAGTGTGGAAAGTTTGGAAGTTTTCTCCATTGATATGGAGAGGCAAGTTCATTAGAGCTAATATTCTTTAAGAATCGTCTGGGAGTACTGGGGAAGAGGGGTTGTAGGTCATGTGCCTATAGCCACATAGAATATTGTAGAAGTAGAAGGAATTCAGTTCTTCCTGGCTCCAAGTCAATCCTCTATCCATTATTCTACTTCCATTCTAAGATGATTGCTTCCATCCTCTTCTAGACTCTCCTTGGTTTGTGCACCTGATCTGGCAAAAACAGGTCAAAGATGCACTAGCCCTAGCACTTCACCACCTGTTATCTCACTTCCTTCTGCTCTCTTCTTTATTGGTCATACCCTCCTCATTCTGCTGTCATGGTGAAAGCATTCAAATGATTGATTACCTTCTCTTCTGGATTATCCTAGGAGACAGCTAGGACTTGGATCTCAAAGGCTGCTTCAAGCATCCCTAAGAAGTATTTCCTCATAGGGCAATAAATCAACAACTGAAAGAGACCTCAAAGACCATTGATGGGGTCAAAAGATCTCATTTTACAGATGAAGAAACCGAAACTCATGGTGAATAAATGACTTGCCCAAGGTCAAACCGCTTATTAGCATGAGAAGCAAGAGTTGGACTCAGAAGCTCTGATTTCAGAGCCAAAGTTCTTTCCACTGTACCACACTGTCTCATATTCTCTTATTCCTTTTCCATGCTTTATATAGTATGTCTCTTACAAGATCAAAATTTGTCTTCCATATCCGCATTTTTTAGCTCTGGTCAGTTGTGGGCTTTTTCTAATTTTGCCAAAGGTCCAGGGTG
Organism: Potorous gilbertii; assembly: GCA_028658325.1. Classification (NCBI taxonomy): domain Eukaryota; kingdom Metazoa; phylum Chordata; class Mammalia; order Diprotodontia; family Potoroidae; genus Potorous; species Potorous gilbertii. Next base: position 5,178 of record JAQQSK010012701.1, on the reverse strand, counting down.
AACTTTTCAATGTAGGGTCTATGAACATGTTTAAAAAATAAATAGACAAATGGATAGATTTCACTATACTTTGCTTCCTTTGTACTCTTTATGCATTTAAAAATATTCTTCTGAGATAAATTCTGTAGGCTTTAGCAAACTGCCAAATGGCTTATCACACACACGCACACACACAGACACACACACACACACACACACACGCACGCACACACGGTTAATATCCCCTGGTATAAAGGAAGAAATTTGGATTTGCAGTTGCGTTAATGATAAATTGCATGATTATTTAACCTGCCCTTTTGGGGAATAAAGGAATATCGGGTCTCAATTTCAATCAATTGCACATATGAAAGTTCTCTCTTGCTTTGAGATCTTTAAAAGAAGTGATGCTTGCCCTGATTGTCCCCATAAAAGGTCCACCTCAGAACAGATAATCTGTATTATTCCTGGTTTCAAGCCACATTTCAATGGGAACAGTCTTTCTCTGCACTGGCAAATTGCAACAGTTGAAATTGTAGTAATAATATCTCAAAAATAATCAAATGCAATTGAGACTAAAAGACACCAATTCAAGTTAGACATGAGCTATTGTAATGTGTGCATTTAAGTTTAATGCCCTTTATGAGTCCCTGGAAGCTTTGACAGCCTGCCTTCTGCAATCTGGTTTTGTTTTGCAATTTATCCCCTGCATTGGAGAGGGAGGGAATCCAACCAGCTCACTTTAATTTGATCTTATGAAAACCACACTTGGGCTAAGGTAATGAAGGAACAGAGATTCATAATTACCTTCAAACCATTCTCACTGGCTGTTGCGGATTGGGTTAGTATAAATAAATGCATAAATACCCTTTCTGGGGCAATTAGGGCATGTCTCAGTTCTTTATTATGTTCCTGAAGATGGCAAAATGGCTTAGGGTTAGTTGCCCAGTTCCAATGGTGCCACTCCTATAGTCTGAATAATTCCCATAGTCTTGGTCTGAGATCATTGTTTTTCCTCTCCCACAATAAGTAGAGCAAGGCAAAGACAAATGACTGAGTGCTTATTGTAAACGAGATGGCTGCAAGCACATATTGTAAATGGCTTAAATGAGAGTTGACACTCAGTCCCCATGACAATTCCTGCCAACAGACTGGGGAGTCAGAATCTCCCTTCCCTTCCTCCTCTGTCTTCATTTGTTTGTGCTAGGCAAACAGCAAAATCTGTCCATGCTCTCCTTTCCACTTAAAGTCCTTTGGATCGTTCCAAAACTGGGAGCTTACTGTAGTAACCTATTTTCTAACTGACTATTTTTCTAGCCATCAACACATATATAATGCCAGTATAAGGACACCAGATTGACAACATTGCAAAGTGAAGTTGTCTATTTAGTCTATTTATGCACCAAACAGCTACTTGTGCTGAGGATGGTCCTGGCTATAACAATTAAGATCCCATGGCCCTCTCTACCAACACTCAGGCTCTGACATAACTCACTCTGCAGAGACCCTGTAGCATAGAGTCTTGACTGAAATGAGAATAGACCCACTAGGACACACTTATTTTGCTTTACGGAATTACTTGGATTGGGTGACCATTTTAGAGAGTACCTGCAGCTTTTTTCAATCCAGTGAGACCTGGGTCTCCTAAGATCTAAGAAACAATAACAAACTGAGATATTAGATAATTAGTATCATGTTTGCAGCTTCACATTAGCAGGAACAAGAGAAGATCCTAGATGTGATTATCAGAGGAAAGTCCTCTTAATGTTGGTGAAAAGTATTTTTGTTACTATTATGAAACACAACTTGGCCATTGTCAACAGAAAGTCCATCTTAGAGTTAGCAACATTGAGGTTCAAGTGCCAGATGTACCTCTAACGTATACCATCTGTGTGAAAGAAAAGTCACTTAACCTCTCAGTGACACCAAGCAACTAAGACCCTAAAGCAGAAACCAATCTCCAAAGGTATAATTTTCTCACTGGAGATCCCTTGAGTCTGGTTTTTAAAAAAAGAAGTTGTTACTGACAGTGTGTAGATATTTTTGCTTTTATTGCAAACACATAGTCATAGAATTCTGGAAAGTCATTTCCCTCAGAGATGTAGAATTTGGGGTAATAGGTAGAACCAGGTAACCTGAGGTTGAAAAGGAATGACCATTCTTAAGTTTCAGGTGGGTTAGTGGTCTCTATTCTGCAAATGGTTAATAATTGGAGACATCCCTGATTTAGGAAATAGGAATTTAGAGCATACTCCAAAAAGTGGCACACATTTTAAAACAAGAAAAGACAGAATTCCTATTTGGAGCAACTGGAAGGAACCAACATGATCCATGTAATCACACTGGTCATCAAGTTTATATGGTCAAGAATGAGACTAGACTATGAACTGAATTTTAAATTAAGAACCAGCTTAAACCCACTAATAGATATTCTTTGACAAGATGAATTGGGCAGAGAGTAGTGTGGTATCTGACATAGTAAGCACTTCATAAATAATTGGTTAACTGAAGTCACAACTGAGGAAGATGGGATCTTCTAGGTTAGGAGTCATGGGTACCTTTATGAGGGATAAAGGAAATGACGACAGAGAAGTCTTACAATTTTAAGGTATCCAAAATTTAAGGAATTGTCTTACCTATGAGGGACTAGGAGCCAGATGACACCCACAGGGGTCTGAGTCTGAGTCTGCTACTAAGAAGTATAGCCCACTCTATGGCCAAAGACATAGAGAAAGGAATAGTAAGAGATGGTTTAAAAGAAATTTAGCATCACATCAGATCTTGCAGTAGTGCCACCATAATGTAACCTTTGCTAGAAACATAAGAAACTTGGTCTATGCTACAATCTATGTGTGGTCAAGGTATAAGAATGGGAACAGTCTGCAAACTATGCCATCTAAGGCAGTCTGTTACTAGACCAGAGTAACCCTAGGATAAGAGAATCTCTGCATTGTAAGCTCATCCATTTCTATTCTATTATAAATTACTTGGTTCTGAATTTTTTTCTTCCCTCTATCAGATTCTTAATAAAGTTCTTTTTTGGAGAGGGGGAGGTTGAGGGGTGCAAAACCAAACCTACTCTAAGCTAAACTAATAGAATAAAAGGATTGTCTACATTGACAAATAAAAAATAGAGGAATCAGATTGCCTTTTAAGGCTGTCCTAGTGGGTATTGAGTCTATCCTCTGTCCCCTATAAAGAGCTAGAAAGGTGAAATTTCAGGTTAGTGCCATATGCCTGGGTTTTGCCCTCCGATGAGGCTAGTTGAGTATAATTGCTTTGAATAAGGATAGAAAATAGTATACAAATTTTTCAGCTTGAAAGACATCTTTATAAATTTCACAAACAAATGCAGAAAAGAAGAAATCTTAAACGTATCTTTTTGGGTCATAATACAATAACATTATATTCAATAAAAGGCTACTAAAAAGGTTTAAAATCAATTTGGCACTAAATAATTTAGTCTTTTAAAAATAAATTTTGTGGATGTTTTTTGTTTTTTTACATTACCAAAATTTCTCCTTCCCCCTCCCACCTCTCCCAGAGTCCTAGCTATCTCATAAAATAAAAAATGTTTTTAAGCAGGAAAAAAATCAGTAAAACTGGTCAATATTTTAGAAAAAAGTCTGAAAATATATTCAGTGTTCCGCATCTGTGGTAGCTCTCCCCTGCTAAAGAATAGGGTAAAGGTATCTTCTCATATTTCTAATTTGGAGTTATGTCTGTCATTTATAGTTTTGTAACACTCACTTTTAAATTTTTATGGATGTTCTTTCCATTTAAATTGTTGTAGTCATTGTTAAATTGCTTTTGTGGCTCAGTTTACTTCAATCTGAATTAGTTCGTGAAGATTTTTCCATTTTTTTCTGTATTTATCACATTTGTCCTTTCTGAAGCACACTGATATTCCATTGCATTCATGTACTGTAATTTGTTTAGCTATTCCCCAATTGGTGGAGTTGGTTTTCTTTCCAATTCTTTGCTATTGTAAGAAGTATAAAAGTTTTGGTGTTTATGGGACTTTATTCTTATCAATAAGGCATCCAGGTGGCATAGTGGATAAAGGAATAGGCCTGGAATCAGGAAGATTCATCTTCCTGAGTTCAAATCTGTCCTCAGACACTTCCTAGCTGTGTGACCCTGGGCAAATCACTTAACATTGTCTGCTTCAGTTCCTCATCTGTAAAATGAACTGGAAAAGGAAATAGCAAACCACTCCAGTATCTTTGCCAAGAAAACCCCAAATAGAGTCACAACGAGTTAGACATGACTGGAAAAAGACTGAACAATAATTCTTATCAAAGACCCCTTTGGAGTATAAGCCTAGGCATGACATCTCTAGGTCACAGGGCATGAACATTTTAATCATTTTTTTTGCATAATTCCAAATTAAATATCAATACAAAACTCAACTAACAATGAACTGGTTGGCTAATCTTCCCAGAATCCCTTTAACAATGGGGAGTGAAGTGAAATCTCAGGATTGTTTCAATTTATATTTCTCTTATTATTAGAGATTTGGAGCATTCTTTTCCTTTAGGTGTTAATAGTTTGTAATTATTCTGTTGAGAAATGCTTGTTCATATCTTTTGAACGCTAATATAGCATTACTTTAAAGAATTAAGGAATGAAAAAATTGTGGAAACAATAGATAATTTAAGGTAATGACAACAATGAGACAGTATAGCAAAATTTTGAGGGTATAGCCAAAGTAGTTACTACACTAAATATATTTATCACCAAAGAGAAAAAGAGGAGATTACTGAATTAGAGAGTCATCTAAAAAAAGTAGAAAGCCAACAAATTTTTAAACCCATATTTGATGCCAAATGTTACTCCTGAATATCAAAGAAAACACAAATATTTCAAGAAAAAAGTGAACTAGGAGCTTTGGAAAATAGATCAATCATTTCCTAATTTCATTTTTAAAAAGAGGAAAACTGAATTATTCATGTCAAAATTGAATAAGGCAAAATCAGAACAAATGAAAAAAGAAATAAGAAATTAAAAATCAATTTGTCAGATTATCTACCTATGAAACCAATGATTAAAATGAAATAGATGAACATTTACAAAATATAAAATGACCAGAAGAAGATGTAGATAATTTAAATAATCGTGTCTCGGAAAAAGAAATTAAACAAGCCATATATGAGCTCTCAAAGGGGATTTGGGATTGGGAGAATTTGTGAGTGAAAACTA
>JAQQSK010012700.1:0-11766 GCA_028658325.1 Potorous gilbertii | reverse complement strand
TTTTTTTTCCCTTTTCTGGGCATTTTCCCAGCCAGTTACTTGACTTCTGAGAGTCCTCTCCACACACCCCCCCCCCACCTAGATTCTCCCAGCTAGTGCTTGGGGTCTGAGATTCAAATGCTGCTCCCCAGTCTCGGGACTTTTGGCAGCTGGCCTTGCTGCTATTCAGGGTAAGTTAAATCAGGTTCTCAGGTGGGGGCAGGGCCGCCTCCCAGGCTCAGTTCCCTCAGGGGGTTTATGCAGAGACCTTCTGTAATGGAGCTCCTGCTGAGTTCCTGCCTGCTCTGGGAGCCTCTGGCCACCCACTGCCTCTGCCGTGGCCTCCCAAGGGCAGCCAAGTTATGGAGACACCCTGCTCCCCTCTCAGCCCGTCCAGATGTCTCTCTCACTGACCTGTGCGTAGTGGGTGGAGGGACCTTCCCGGCCGCTGGAGACTCTGTCCCTGAAGCCTGCTCAGATCTGCTTGCTCCCCTCCATGCCACGCTGCTAGGGCAGGGCTGCGCTCTGCTCCTGTCTGATGCGCGATGGACATTTGAAGTCGGTTTTTCAGGACTCTCTGGAACGGAAATCTCCTTCACTGTGTTGCTGCATGGCTTCCACTGTTCTAGAATTTGTTGGGAGTTCTTTTTAGAGGAAATCCATGGGCTGTGGGTTCGGAGCTAGCATATGTGAGTCTTTCTACTCCGCCATCTTGGCTCCACCCCCCCAATTCATATTTTTCTTGGAGGAACTTTGACTTTATTTTCTTCTGAGTGTATGTTTTGATCTTCCTTGTCACCAAGGTAAGTTTCTGTAGTCAGAGTTTTTTCTTTTGTCTGCTCACTGTCCTAGCCTATTTCTTGACTTTTTAACTCTTAGTTAAAGTGTGGAGGGAGTACTGTCCCAAGCTTCAGAGGTTTTGTGCAGCTGTTTTCAGAGATACTCCTAGAGACCTGTAAGTTTTCACTTCTTCCAAGACGGTGTGATCAAATTAGAGGTATTTACTCCTCAACTGGCCTGTGCTCTTATCTGTGAGTGACCCCAAGTACTCTTTTCTGCCCTGGAACCATGAGGAGGGTCCTCTCTCTATTGTTACCACAAATTCTGCCACACCAGCACTCCTCCTCACCTCAGGATTGCCACCCAAGACTGTAACCCAGATCTAAGTATAGGCAAAGCAAGAGAATGCTTCTTCAGTGCCAACAAAGAGACCCCTTAACCTCTGTAATCTCATTCTAATCAATTGTTCAATCCCCTTCCCATCTGTGTGGACTAAGAGCTCCAGGAGCAGCTGCTGCCACCACCATCACTGCCGCTACTGATTCAGTCACTCCCACGGCCTGCTCTGGGTTTGCTGGGGTGTGGGCTGTGCTGGCATAGCCTATGCTGGACTGCATTCCTCTCTCATCGAGGTGTGACAACCATTTTCTGCTGACTTTCTAAGTTGTCTTTGGTGTCTAGGGGCTGAGAGGCTGAAGCTGCCACAGCTGCTAATGATTCAGTCCCCTAAGGCCTGTTCTAGGTTTGCTGGGAACCATTCTATACTGGCACAGCCTGAGCTGGACTCCTCTTTTGGTCTGGTGCAACAAACCTTTCCTGTCAACCTTTCAGGTTATCTTGGAATGGAAATATGTTTCTGTCTTTTTGAGGGTTCTGCTGCTCTAGAATTTGTTTAGAATCATTTCTTAAAGGTATTTGTAGGAGTTCAGGGGAGAGCTCAGGTAAGTCCCTGCCTTTCCTTCACCATCGTGGCTCCATCCCCTTAAATTTATATCGTAAGGAGGTTAAGTGACAAGAAGAATGTCCTACTAATGCAAAAACATTCATAGCAGCATGTTTTAATAGCAAAAACAAAACAAACAAAACAAAAACAAATTATATGTAACAACCAAAAATGGCTAAGCAAGAATGTAATGAATATTATTGTGCCCCATGAAATGGTAACTATTAAGAATATAAATATGGAAGTCATAAGGAGATTTAGAAGAAAGAAAGACTTGAAAGAACAATTTATACACTAACGTCAGTTGTGTCAAGGAAGCAGCAGTAAAACATGATTTTTAAAAGAATTCCCGTTGTTTCAATCACCACTTCATTTTTATCACCAGCCTCAAGTCAAGCCACCCCCACTCTCAGCATGTCTCCACCTCCTTCCCATTGGAAATATGGGCTCCACTCTAACAATTACTTTGGGCTCTGATAAGGGAACTTTTGCTTTATCTTGCCCAGAACCAGCACTTCATCTCACTTCCCAACCACCATTTCTAAACCATTTCCAAATCCTGCCTCTTGAGTACTCTTCCGTCCCCTCCCCACCCTTCCCAGCTCCTCTTCATCTGTGGATTCCCTTCATTACAGTGGAAACTCCTTGAGAGCAAAGAGTGTTTTGTTTACTTGCATTTGTATCTCCAGCACTTAGCTCACATAGTAGGGCCTTAATCAATCTTGTATCATTTTCCTCTTACTCTTGTTCTTAGTATATTTTCTCTCTCTTTTTCCCTCCCTTCCTATCTCTCTCTGTCTGTCTATCTGTCTGTCTCTCCTTCTCTCTCTTTCCCTCCCTTCCTCTGTCTGTCTGTCTCTTTCTTTGTTTCTCTCTCTTTCCCTCCCTTCCTATCTCTGTCTGTCTGTCTATCTGTCTGTCTCTCCTTCTCTCTCTTTCCCTCCCTTCCTCTGTCTGTCTGTCTCTTTCTTTGTTTCTCTCTCTTTCCCTCTCTTCCTATCTCTGTGTGTCTCTTTCTCTTTCTCTGTCTCTCTCCTTCTCTCTCTTTCCCTCCCTTCCTCTGTCTGTCTGTCTCTGTTTTTCTCTCTTTCCCTCCCTTCCTATCTCTGTCTGTCTCTCTCTCCTTCTCTCTCTCTCTTTCCCTCCCTTCCTATCTCTGTCTGTCCATCTGTCTCTCTCCTTCTCTCTCCCTCTTTCCCTCCCTTCCTATCTCTGTGTGTCTCTCTCTGTCTCGCCATCTCTGTCTCTCTCTTCATCTCTGGCTCTCTGTCTCTTTCTCTCTCTCTCATCTGTCTATCAAAGTTAATGGACAAGATCTTATTAATGAGGAAATAAAAGAAGGAACTCTTTGCCCATTCCATCAGATGCATTTAAGTAGGTTTTTGTCTCGTTGCTCCTGGGTTTTGGGGTTTCCTTTTGTTTGGATTGGATGTGATTATTCTATTATTAGTCTCTGGGAAAATAAATTAGAAATAGATAAAAAGTACTTTAAGTATTAAAAATCCCTTTTTCATCTCTCTATACTGTTTATAGTCTATGAAATATGAAAGCCTTTGTTTTGAGCCACACCAAGACGTCAGAAATGCCTTTTTTATGCTTCAGTGAACTTTGATTAGAGATAAAACTTTAATAACAGCAGTACTTTACTGCTGGCTTCTTGTTTTATACATGATGACTCATTCCTCCACTTTGGCCAGTCTAAGGAAAAGGTGAGCCCTAGTACATGATGAATAAGGGTAGCCGAGAGTCCTCTTTGAACTCTCTTAGGCAGCTAGGTGGTCCAGGGGAGTGAGACGACCTGAATTCAAATATGGCTATAGACATTTACTACCTATTTGATTCTATGCAAGTCACTTAACCTCTGTTTGCCTCGGTTTCCTCATCTGTAAAATGATTATGATAATTGCACCCACCTCCCATAGAATAGAGGCTCAAGTGAAATAATGCTTGCCAAGTGCTTTACTGACCTCCAAGTGCTGTTATCACCATCACCACTGAGTCGCCCAGTCATGGAAGGACTAGTCATTGGTAGAGCAATGGAAAAGAAAATAACTTAAGGGTATAGTAGGGCACAACAAACCATGAGAATCTGAGGAATACCATACCCTTATGTGTACAGACCAATTTTCCTCATCATTTGTATTCCTATCTTGTTCAGTCTTTTTTTGCTTTGAATAAATGTGTGTTCTGTTGATCTGGTAATTGAAACATGGGTAAGGGCTCATGAGCTGTGGTTTGGGGTAGAGATTAATCCTAAGTATGCCTTGAATTCAGAATAGCTTTTTGGGGGTACCTATTGATGAGAAATCCCAAGGCTTACAAGTCATAGTCTAAGTTCAACAGAACTACATGGTGGATATCTAATCGCTACCTTGTCAAGCTGCCAGGTTCAAACAGAAGCTAGACAGTGCCCCAGGGAACTAACGTACTAGTTTCTTTGCTTTGCTCTAATTGAATGCTTTAAGAATATGGCCATATTTCCCAAATTCAAACTTGAAAATCTTCTGGCTTCATTGACTATGGAGCCCAGTGTGCTAGGAAGACATTATAATGTTTCATAATCCACTTGGTTAATTGTGCAAAGCAGTAACCTAGGAAAGGAATTTTCTTTTAGCCCTGTGTAATTCTTGATTTGAGCCATGAAGCATGACCACTTCTAGGAGGGAAGGACATTGATATACCGTAGTTATTACTGTTTTCAAGTGGAACATTAAGACCATTTGGTCTTAAATAGAAACTCCACACTCACGTTTGCATTGTTACAGTCCAGACACTTCCAGCACATTATGGTGATTCTAATTAAGCAAATTCCATTAAAATGAGATTCTTCCTACCACATGCATACATCAGTCTGACGGTGAACGAAGGGAGTGCTCTATCTCTTAAAAACTATTGTTCGGTATGATATTTGCTTGAGATGGCCTTTATTTGATTCAACACTTTTTTTTGAGGGGCTGCTATCTACAAGGAATCATACTAGACATGAAGCACAACACTAAAATGCAGGATGCTGTGTGAGTCCTTGGAGACTCACAAAAGGATTATTTTCAAAGGGGAAAAAAAACTAGTATTTCATATGCTTAAGATTCCATCTTTACCTACACAGCAGACACACAGAAGGGAAGCTATCTGTGTAAAATTGAGCAGTTCTTATTTCCCAAATTTTGTGAATAATATTGATTGAAATGATATTATATTTAAGTCAAGTACCAAGCTTTCTAGCTCTTATCACCTTCTCTATAAAAGGTCACAATTGTTACAGCACAAACTAGGCTATTGTCTTCCTGGTGGTATTTGTAAGCTCTGGCTTCTTCCAAGATAAAATTTTAAATTATGTTACTTTCCAGCACTTTAAATAGAAGAGCCATAGTTATTATATGGCTGCTCATAGTGATGTACTCCCTACTACAGGGAGGCTAAATCTGGCAGATAGTTTCCTGGGGAGTTGTGAGCTGCAGGGGGCTTTGCTGATTGGGTGTCTGCACTAAGTTCAGCCCCCAGGAATGGGAGCTGTAAGTTAGTTACCTAAGGGCTGGTGAACCATCCCAGGTTGGAAGCAGAGAAGGCCAAAGTTCCCCTGGCAAGTGGAAGTAGACTCAGGTTTTAGGTAGCTTCTGTACTTCCAGCCTCAGTAAGATGGGAAGACCTAGTCCTTTTAAACAGGTATTATATGAAAAACCCCTTTAAGAGCATCTATAGTTTTTGCATCTATCACTTGCAGAATGTTAGAGAATTGTCCAGTTGTTTCTTGAGGTTACTATATTCTTAGCCCTCTCCCGTTGGAAAGGGAAGTATCTGAGCAGTCAGTAAATTCTCCATAAGAGACAGGGATATGCTGTGGCTCCCTGATAAGCTTCTCTTTCCCTGGATTATCCACCCCATATGGTAACTTCTCTCTCTCTCTCTCTCTCTCTCTCTCTCTCTCTCTCTCTCTCTCTCTCCATCTCTCTTTCTCTTTCTTTCTGTCTCTCTGTCACTCTGACTCTCTCTTTCTCTCTCTCTATCTCTGTCTGTCTGTCTCTCTATCACTATCTCTCTCTCCTCTCTGCCCATTGGTCTCCGGTCTTTCTTCTGACTGCTTCCCAGCAGTTGTTTGGATCTAATTCTCCAGCAGATGGCACATGGAATTATTACACTAGTACCTCAGCTACTCGTGTTACTGCTCTTTCACACATCCAAGACTAACATGGTCCTAAGCTATTTATACCTTCTATTGTCTAACACCCCTACCTATTTGCCTCAGTTTCCTCATCTGTAAAATGAGCTGGAGAAGGAAATGACAAACCACTCCAATATCTTTGCCAGAAAACCCCAAATGGGGTCACAAAGAGCTAGACATGACTGAAAAATGACTAAAATGTACCAAATGAATGTCCTTTTCTCTCAAATAAGAAAACAAATCAATGATGTGACATTCTTCACATAAAGAATCTCTTCAGAGGCCTTTGAGAACACTTCTTGTTTTTGGATCCCATCAACCAATTTATGTTTTCTACTCCAGCACATCATAGTTAGTTTATTCCATTTGCTCCAATATCTCAATCTATTAGTTAGCATTCCCCACTGAGAAAATAATGTCATAAAGGTCAAGGAACCAAATGATGGAAAAAGGAAAAAAAATTCTTCTACTCCCTAGTGATGACCTTTCTGTATCCAAGTGATTGTGTGTCTCTGTTCCCTCAACTGTGCCTTGACTTCTCTCCAACTGACTTTCCAGTGTCCCCTTCTGGTGATAAAGCACTCTTGCTAGATGCTATGGTCTATGAAGTGAGGAGGAGAGAATCCCTTCCTCTTCCCCTTTCTCTTCAGAGATCACACTCTACAGGGTATTGTTGGCCTTTGACTGGAATTTTCACTTAACTCACTTGATATAGTCATAGCACAGAATTACGAATGAGGAGGTGTTAATGTCAATACCTTTCTACATTAGAATTAAAACCAATAGAGGAGTAAAAAATGGCCACACTCCTGGACACTTAAAATAACTATATCGACCAACAATCTGGGCAGTCAGGCAATTAAAGTTGTTCTGGGTAAGTAGCCTAAGAGTGGAAGAACCTTGCCCCTGCTCTTGGTGAGGGAAGAATGTAAGTTCTCTTAGCTCTGCCACTCATAAGCCATCACATCATTGATTTTTTTTTACTTGAGAGAAAAGGACATTCTCTTGGCACTTTTTAGTCATCTTTCAGTCATATCCAATTCTTTGTGACCCCATTTGGGGTTTTCTTGGCAAAGATATTGGAGTGGTTTGCCATTTCCTTCTCTAGCTCATTTTATAGATGAGGAAACTGAGGCAAATAGGTAAGTGACTTGGCCACTTGGTCACACAGCTAGTAAGCATCTGAGGTCAGATTTGAACTGTCTTTGTGACTCCAGGACCACACTCTATCTACTGCACTACCTAGCTGTCCTGCGACTAACAGCTTGGCACTGGCCAGGCAAATTAAGCAGTAGAATTCCCTGGGAAAGTTTATACCTACATCAGTTGGTCAGTGTCCTGTGAGTGTTCATTGTTTCTTGCTTTCTTCTTGTTTTCCTTCCCAAGCTTCCTCCCCCACAGCATCCACATCAGAGATAAGCATCTGCCAGTGTCCAAATGATCATATGGAATCCAGGACCATCTCTAATCATTAGATCTCTTGCCACTTGCCACAGATTCTTGCTTCTACAAGAAGGCAGACAAAATTCAGCTTTATACTGATAGTAACAATCCAAAGTGCTTTTATGATTCTCTGAAGGCTATTTATGGACCAAAGACCTATGGCGCATCTCAACTACTCAGCGCTACTGAAGCGACATTGATTAGTGATAAGGACATGATCTTAGAGAGATGGACTTAACACTTTCATAGTGTTCTCAACAGACCATCATCAATCAATGCTGAGGCCATTGACCGTTTACCTCAGGTGGAAGTCAATCCCTCCTTAGCTGAACTTCCAATTGAAGAAGAGGTTTTGAGGGCTATTAGGCTCCTTTCATATGGCAAAGCACCTGGTGCTGATTCTTTTCCAGCTGGGATTTATGAGGTAGGGGGGAGCATTGCTCATACAAAAGTTGACTGAAGTTTTCCAGGTTATATGGCAAGAGGAGGTTATCCCCCAGGAGTTCAAGGATGCCTCCATTGTCCCTCTCTATAAAGGTAAAAGAGATAGATTGTCCTGTGACAATCACAGGGGAGTGTCTCTCTTGGTCATCTCTGGCAAGATTCTTACTAGTTCCTTCAGCTGGAAGATGGTCATCTACCTGAGGGCCAGTGTGACTTCAGAAAGGGCTGAGGAACATAGTGTTTGCTGCCTGACACCTCCAGGAGAAATGCCAGGAACAGAACAGAGGTCTGTACACAATGTTTGTAGATCTGACCAAAGCTTTTGATACTGTCAGTCATGAGGGCTTATAGAAAATTATATCAAAATTTGGTTGCCCAGATAAGTTCATTAGCATTTTATGTCAATATCATGAGGGCATACTTGCCCAGTTCTGGATAACAGATAATGCTCTCATGCCTTCCCAGTCACTGATAGAGTGAAACAAGACTGAATGCTTGCTCCCATGTTTTTTTGCATGATGTTTTCAGCCATGTTGTCAAATTCTTTCAATGAGGATGAACATGGTCCTCAAGGTCAGCTGTCACACTGATGGTAAATTCTTCAACTTGAAAGGGCTATAAGCCAAGACCAAAGTGGAGGGAGTATTGGTACATGATTTTCTGTTTGCAGATGATTGTGCACTCAACGCAGCCACCACCACACCATCCATAGGTGGAACCATCAGTTACAGCAAGTGGAAAAGTTTTGAATGCTATAGATAAGGTCACTTACCTTGGTAATGTACTTTCTAGGGATGTATACAATACCAGAGCTAGTTCAGTGTTCAGTGTTTGGGAAGTGTTTGGGAGGCTCTGAAGGAAAGTATAGGTGAGAAGAGGTATTTGACTACCAAACTGAAGGTCTACAGAGTCATTGTACTGACCTCATTGTATGCTGGACAAATATATCAGTGCCATTCCAGGAAACTGAATTGCTTCCATTTGAATTGTCTTAGGAAGACTCTGAAGATTACCTGGCAGGATAAGGTACCAGACTCTGAGGTCCTTAGTGGAACTAAACTGCCAAGTATTCAAACTTTGCTTCAGAAAGCACAACTCTGATGGGCTGACCATGTTGTTCAAAGTCAAAACGCTTGCCAAATAAATTGTTTTATGAAAAACTCACACAGAGCCAAGTGATCACATGGTAGTCAGAAGAAGTGATACAGGAACTCTCAAGGTTTCCCTCAAGAACTTTGGAATTGTGTGACAGGGGAGACACTGGCACAGGACCACTCATCATGGTGTGCCTACATCAAAGAAGTTGCTGTGCTCTATGAACAAAACAGAATTGAGACAAGCTCAAAGGAAATGAAGGATGTGCAAACTTAGAGAATCCACTCCTAAAGTTCTCACAGACTGTTTGTGCCCAGTCTGTGGTAGAGTGCTCTGAGCTCAGATTGGTCCAAGCAGTCACAGTTGGACTCATTGCAACTTGACTTTAGCATAGTGATGCCATCTTAATTCTCTTCAAGAATGGACAACAACCAACCAATCTCACCACTGGACCCAGATGACTCTGGAGGAGATGGTGAGGCTGATGACCTTGCACAGCCCTGCCTCACTTAAATCCAAGTCATGGCACCTTCTTGATGTCATGGTCCTCTTTGAGAACAAAAGACAACAAAGTTCTGTGGCATGTGGTATCATAAACAAGATTCTCCGTCCCCTCTTATTAGCGCAACTTGAGAAAATCAGGAAACATTTCATTTTTATAATCTACAAATCAAATAATCCAGATAGATTTGCCTGATTACTGTGATGTAGTCAGCTGTCAGATGCCCTCAGAACCAGGAAGAGCTACATTCCAGTTATATCTCTTCCAGAAATTAGCTGTGTGACACCAAGCAAGTCATTTAACTTCTCAATGTTCTAGGAAACTTCCTGAGACTATAAAGTAAGGCACCTATCCACACTGGTAGAAGCAACTTCCCCCTTTGGGAGCTCCCTGTTTCCCTGTTTCAGGGAAAACACAGGACCATTGCCTATCCCTACCCCCTATTCACTTTCTCCCATTCCCCTCAGCAGTTGTCTTAAAGCTTTTCTTTCCTCAAGTCAGCTCTACCACTGCCCCTCACTCTTAGCAGATGATTGCTCCGGATTTGAAGAAGACCTCCATCTCTCCATCCTTGATACTATCACTCTTCCTCATCTAGCATTACTTTATCATTTTTGTTACTGCTGTTCAGTCATTTCAGTTGTGTCCAACTCTCCATGTCCCTACTTGGGGTTTTCTTGGCAAAGATACTAGAGTGGTTTGCCATTTCCTTCTCTAGCTCATTTTACAGATCAGGAAACTGAGGCAAACAAAATTAAATGTGTCAGTGTTGTCATAGAATAAGACCTTCAGAGTAATAAGACCTGTGTTCAAGTTTTGTTATTTATTTGTTATTTATAATTTATGTGACGTTGAGCAAGTCATTTAACTTTGGAGCTCCAGTTTCGTCATCTATGAAATGTCCTTTATAGTCCTTTTTAGCTCTAAATTGTATGACTCAAACTTCCTTATTGCATCAATCATCTTCCATATGTAATTAGTCTGTCCTTCCCTTGGCCTATAAGCATTATCAGGTCTCCCTTTATCCTTTAAAAAAATTAGAAAGAAAAATCCTTCCCTTCACCCCATTATTTTAACAGGAGATAGAAAATGAAAGTACCCTTTTCACTTTCTATGTGGACAGGTCCTTGGCGATGGATTGGTATGGATCTGTCATGCTATTTTTGCATCTAAAAGAAAACCCTAATTCCTTTTTGACGTAGCCCAAAATAATCTCCAGTCATGTTATTTACTCCCTAGTTCACTTGAGGACATTTGTAGCACCATTGACTTCAGAGATAGATGTTTGTGGTAGCAGAGTGACGATAGCAGTGAGGCAGGTAGTTGGAAAGATCCAACAAAATATGATAACACCTTTTATAAATTACTCCTTCTGAGCACACTTTTATGAAAGAATGTCTCTAAGACACATCCGGTTATCTCACTCAACAGATTTAACAGCTTTTCAAGCTGAAACCTCATGTCAGTATGAAGCTTCACATTTACATCCACCCAAGGCAGTCACCTTTGTGTTGTGCTCCCCTTCGGCAATCTGCTGAAACCAAAGGACCCCCTCACAGAGTAATGTTCTTAAATATATAAAATAAAATAGGTAAGATCCATATTATATTGAAATACAGCTACCAAAATATTTTTAAAAATCAAAAAAATTTAAAAAATCAGACCCTAGGTTAAGAACCCTTGAACTACAGGAAAAATTACTGAAAAAAAATGAAACCAAAAACAGTTGTTTTTAAAATGTCATAACTTATTCATTAGAACTACCATTAACCTATAAATTTGATTTCTCCAAAATGTCCCATTATAGGTGAACACTTTACATATTTCCCAAATTATAATATAAGCCACATGGATGTGTTGGTCACGCATCACAGACCTAGGTGGTAGCTCAATCATTTTCAGTTGTGGTTAAATCTTTGTGACTCCATTTGGGGTTTTCTTGGCAAAGATACTGGAGTGATTTGCCATTTCTCTCTCTGGTTTATTTAACAGATGAGGAAACTGAGGCAAACAGGATTGAGTGACTTGCTCAGGGTCACACAGCTCCTAAGTGTTTGAAACCGGATTTGAACTCATGTCTTCCTGACTCCAGGCCTAGCACTCTATCCACTGTGCCACCTAGCTGCCCCATTGATTGACATATAGTCCATTTAAGAAAAATACTGAGTAATAAATGTAAGAAAACATTTCCCTAAAGGAGGCCAGAGGAAATTGACCTTCCAATGTCATGGATTTCAGTCCTGGACATACCTGTCCTCATTCCTTTTTTTTTTTTTAATTTTTTTTTTCATTTAGGGGAAGAATTGTTAAGAGAGATTGAGGATGGCTGGGACTTCTCTATCTGACCTTTGGGTGGTGCCCTAGGTGGTGCCTCTTTAAAGAGATAACCTTATCATCCTATCACATTTCTTTTTTTTTTTT